>JARJDZ010002319.1:0-69577 GCA_030264555.1 Aleochara sp. GC000083 | reverse complement strand
ACCCAGACTTTGGATTACGATTCTAGGCGACCCAAGTGGACCCCGGACATGGCACTTCCGGTATTTTAAAGAAAAATTCATTCTCTAAAACATGGTGTTATTGGATTGCTTTGGTCCAGGTCCCTTCGCCCACACTCTTCAAAAATCCTGGTGGTAGCTCAACTGGCAATTTGGACAAATTCAACCCAGACTTTGGATTACGATTCTGGGCGACCCAAGTGGACCCCGGACATGGCACTTCCGGTGTTTTAAAGAAAAATTCATTCTCTAAAACATGGTGTTATTGGACTTATTTGGTCCAGATCCGTTCGCCCACAATGTTCAAAAATCCTAGAGGTAGCTCAACAACCAATTTGGACAAATTCAACCCAGATTTTGGATTACAATTCTAGGCGACCCAAGTGGACCCCAGACATAGCACTTCCGGCATTTTAAAGAAGAATTCATTCTCTAAAATATGGTGTTATTGGATTTCTTTGGTCCAGATCCGCCCGCCCACAATCTTCAAAAATCCTAGAGGTAGCTCAACTACCAATTTGGACAAATTCAACCCAGATTTTGGATTACGATTCTAGGCGACCCAAGTGGACCCCGGACATGGCACTTCCGGTATTTTAAAGAAAAATTCATTCTCTAAAACATGGTATTATTGGATTTCTTTGCTCCAGATCTGTTCGTCCAAAATCTTCAAAAATCCTTGAGGTAGCTCAACTACCAATTTGGACAAATTCAACCCAGACTTTGGATAACGATTCCAGGCGACCCAAGTGGACCACGGACATCGCATTTCCGGCATTTTGAAAGAAAAATTCATTCTCTAAAACATGGTGTTATTGGATTTCTTTGTTCCAGATCAGTTCGCAAACAATCTTTAAAATTCCTAGCCGTAGCTGAACTACCAATTTGGGCAAATTCAGCCATATTTTAATGCATCTAGGAGAAATATAAACCTCTCTTCAACAGTGTTCAAAATTTAGTTTAACTTGAAACTGGTCAGATCGCAAGAGCTTAGTAGGAAACTATACAATTTTGTGGGTGCTAAATACCACAAGTATCATCAAGAAATTCAATTCCCTCAACATTCCCCACCAGACTCCCTGAAGGAAAACCACAAAAATAGTATTTTTCCTGGGAAAACAACGGCTAGAAACAGGATGCAGTCATTAGAGACCCAGTGCTGCATTGTGGTGCACTTAAAATGATGAAGGTTTTAATGAGAACCATTGTTTGCGTAGTTGAACGACTCCTGAACGAGTTCATCACTCCTTCCTCCATCCTAAATCCTCTTCTTCCTGTCCCGACATTTTTGCCGGTCGGGCTCACATTTCGCACAATTCCAAGGTTTCAATTTCTCATTTGGGATCACATGATCAGCGAAATCCTAGAATTCCTCTGTCATAACTTCAACAGGAGCAGGCTGTTCCCAGCTTGGAAGCACTTTTTGCAGGTTCTTCTGGAAGTTCTCAACGCTAAACGTTCTGGAGTGCGTACGCTCGGTTGTGTTCCCGCACCTCGAGTGCCCGAATTTAAAGCAATAAATGTGCTTTTAAATAAATAGCTACTTTGTGTAATTTAATCGCAGCACTTTGTTGCGTGGGGCATTGTACCAGAAGGTCGTTTATTAGCTACGTGCAGTTTCCCTTACATTTGTATCCGAGCTTTCTACCGATTCAGATTGTCGACCTCTATTCTAACGGAAGAGGCGGTAAAGCTGTGGAAACGCAAGGGTTAGATAACAATGATGAGGATGCAGGAAGATTGCGGACCAATGAGAGGGAAAAAGGGAAAAGGTTGTGTGTGAATGTTCATGGGGTTGTTGAGATGAACTTGTTTGTAGATAAAATTTCAAAAGGAAAAATTTCATCTTTTTGAAGACAGACAGCCAGGCCAAATTTATAGTGTGTGTAACATCATTTGATAAGCTTTAAAAGTGTATTAATTATCAGTTTATAAATATATTTTCTAAAGGATAAACAAACCTTTGAAAAGTATCCTATAAACAATCCTGTAAATTCATAGAGAACTTTCTCAGATATAATAAGATATTTGACAGAATAATTTTAAAAGAAATTTTACTGAAAATATAAGCAATTAACGATGTTTAAATAATTCTCTTAAAGCCACTGGATTTTAATATGTGATTAAAAAATATATTCCAACTAGGAAACTTCAACTTGAATAATTTACATTTAACGAGCCCACAGTTTTTAATTATCCTATGAAAATATAAACTACTAACAGGGATAATTATCCTTGATCGTTGGAAATATCAGTGGTTTTATCGTGAATTGTGTAATAAGAAAAGTTTAATTGTTGTTCCATCGTGGCACGCATAAAATATGCAAAACGTATTTGCATACTCGTACGTTTTCTCTCTTCCTGCCACTCTTCGCATTTCTGCAAGTTGTGTTATTTCACTAAACGTGGCGCCGTCACCTGCCATACATAAATTTCTTAAAATTATCCTTCGAGGCTTGTAGCGTTCTGCATGTGCCTGTCAGCTGAAGACTAATTTCCAGCGACTGATTGTCAGACACTTGGAAACAGAGCGAACAGAAATTTTAATAAATCTTAGTCGCAGCTATTTTAAGTTGCGAATTTAATAACGCAAATTTTAATAATTTCGTAATTTAATGCAGATTTCCTCACATGCCTTCCAAATGACACTTCCTTTCCAGTTAGTTCTTCTACGTGGAAGGAGCAAAATGTTGTCCAACATCATATAAAACATGAAATCCCTTTTCTTTGCCTTTTTGTCCTCGTTTTTGCGGACGTCGAGGTGCTAAATTGCGAATTGACCTCAGTATATGACTTTGTCGCTTCTTTCATCCTCGATCCTTCGTCCTTTGTCCTTCGGCATGCGTCCTCCATGGAATACCCATCGTTATCATTCGGGGTGTTTGTGGGCAGCATGCAATTACCATTGGGTCTGGTCGGATTTGCCACTATCTCGAGGCATCCGAACTGAAGAAGGAAGGGATTGATTCGTATTCGTATCGACATCCTGCGCAAAGTTTACAACGCTCCAGGGGATTTCATCCACTTCTTGCCATCGCTCGGACGCCGCCTGCTTTTCCTCCTTGTTTGTTTGCGTTTGCAATTTGCGAGCGGCACATGCAGGAAAATATCGACGCAAATTTCGTGGCGTTTGAGGCGAACAATACCCGAGCAGCAGCAGGTTGATGGCTGAAATCTTATTCGAGGCGTAATTTCCTATTCAATTACTTAGGAGTCAAGTATAGTTTTGGTTGATGGTATTTTTCAATCAAATTACCATTTGCGTGCGGCACGAAGCGAGAGCTTATTTCGGCGAAAGCTTTCGCTGACACTGGACGGACGCTTTTTCATTTGTCGTCTGCAGCATGCAAGCTGTTCGTTCGCCTTCAGCAGCTTCCAGCAGGCAGATCTCTATATGAGATCAATTTTTCTTCGGCGCTCCTCAAAATGCTGCCAGTGTCGATGTGCGTTGAAGACTCACTTTGGTTCCACTTACTTTGCTTGTCTATTGCTTTTTTATTTTTTATTTTTTACTGGTTACTTTATGGGCTGCATTTTTCTTTTCTATTTTTCAGTTTCTTTTTACGGGATTACGACCATCAATAAAATGTGTGTCTATGTCTATTTATTTCCAAATTGACACAAGAAATATGAAACCTGTGAGGTAGTAAGTTTTACTTTGCTCTTTTTTATTGGTCTGAACTTTTTTTAAAATGACGGTTGTATTTTTTTAAGGACGATAAGATAAAATTGATATTATTGAAACTAGCATTTTTAATAGAATATTATTTGTAAAATATATGATCCCTAGTCTTGAGTTGCTGCAGAAGTTAGAGATTTTGGACCGTGCTTATTTTGGTGGAGGAGCCGGTCAAATCAACTTTCAAATTTCGTTACTTTTGATTGTTTGATGACAGGATAATGAATTGAACATTGGTCTAAATTATTCTTTCTGTCATATGCAAATTTTGTAGCTTTAGCTGAGTTTTCATGACAAAATCTGGATGTTTTTACTAATTTACAATTTTTGCGAAAAATCATATTAAGAATATTACGAAGAATTGAAAATCAATTTTAATTTTATATTTTCATGATGATATATTTACAGATAAAACGTTTATAGCCATTTAAATGTTCCCAATTCCGAAAATTTCAGATAATTGTAAAAAATCATAAAATTTTTGGTGGAGGCGCCGGTCAAATCTCACAAAATCGATTTTTTTTAGGTTCATGAGATTTCTAGAGATAAATCATCACTGTTCAAATGTGTTCAATGAAAATTAACATCAATAAAACTTGATACCATGGTTGAAAGATCAAGGATGGATTCAAGGATAAAAAATACGTGATCAAGATAAGTAAGAATTTGCAGTCACATTTCACAAAAGTTCATAAGAATGTAGTTGACGTTCGCTTCCAGGATATGAACAGTTACACATATGCAGGTCCTGCCAGGACCGAAACCTCTGCACCGGACAGAAACTCTTCCTCGGGCCCAGCATGGAAAAGTAGCGCACGCAACAGCGGGATAAAAAGGACCACTCCTCGGGAACGCACGTGCTTCGGCGTCGTGCAGCAGTCCTTCCGCATGCCGCACGGCGCCGAATCCAGGATCGATCCCTCTTCGCCGTGGTCGCAGGACGGCATACGCGCCGCAGCCGCCGCCGGAAGAACAACGCCACGAACCGCCTCCAGCCGGTGGTGTCCTCTTGTGCGTCGCGTCGCGCGCGTCCTTCGACGGTTGACGGGATGAACCAGGACTATTCTCATTCACGTCCGCCGCCATCCTACTTCCATTCAAGACTGTACAAAGTCACAGGTATACCAGCACTCATTACTTTGATGGCGGAAGATGGCGCGAATCCTCCAAGGATAATCCCCTGTGTCCTGAGTGTGTGTGTCGAGAGTGTGTAGTTCACAGCATGGCAATGGAAGTTTAATTAGTGTGTCGCATTGTTTGGGAATTGTTGGCGGGCGCTCCCGGATTCGTCCTGCCCAAGGAGGAAAAGTTGGTCGACTAGTTTTAAGCCTCGTTTCCACTCGCTGGATGGTGTTAAGCAGCTGCCTTATTAATTAGTTGCGCAAATGTGACTCGGAGAGGAAAAGGACTAGGGCAAATATTTAAAGTATATTTCCGGGCTTGAGTTGGCACTCTTTGAGTGCGCACTTTCAGCATGTTGGCAACGAGCTTTCGGCTAATGGACGAACTTGTGAAGGCATCGATTTCATTATAAAGTTGGCTACTTCTGAAGAAAAATCCTTCGGAGCTTTGCAATATGATGCAGCAATCCAACTAGTACAAAAACTCGAATTGTTTGATGCATTATCCTTAATAACTGTTCATGACCCAACAAAACATCCAAAAAACTGAAGGATAACTTCTCAATAAATTTTCATTTTACAGGATATATTTAAACATTTCATTATAATATTTCATCCTGTGGGTTGAAATGTTGAAATACCAAGATTGTTTGTATATTTGTTGGTTTGTTTGTTGACGGTTGTGGAGAATGAGGTCGAGGGTTGTTTCCCTGTTCCCCAAAAACATTCAACTTTCACCCGTCCTGTTGATGCAGGAAAGGGGGCGCTTCGTGCGTCTCCATAAACAAACACGTTGCTTAAGAACAGCCCTTATGAGTTATGATATTTCAGTAACATTCGGTGCTTGCCACAACGAAATATGATCGATTATTTAAATCACGCGTTTGCCGACTTACGAGGATAAGAAATGGCAGCGAATATATCGCAGAAGCGTGAAGGACGAGGACGCACTGAGCGGGTTGAAGGACGCTTTCGGAATTACACCCCATCCAATTAACTCGTTGAAGTAAATTAAAATCGAGCCGCATTATTCTCGGTCGCACAAGTGCAAAACAGAAACACAAAGTATGAAGTGGAAATTGTGCATTTCGTTGAAGTTAAAACGATAATGTGCCTCGACCAGCACAGCCATCTGCAAGTAGATTATGTTTTCTATTAAATTATGTGTGGGCGAGATTAATATCAAATATGCGAAATAATGGGCAACATTTAATTGAGGAATCCTGGAAGTTTCAAAACTAAATAAATTTTAATTCCAACTATTCAATTATTACATTTTTTCATTGTTTTAAACGGATTTTATTGTTTTATTTTTGGCAAAGCATTTTTTACTGTTTTAATAACAGAGTTTTAGAAATATATTTAATTTTACGAAAAAAATTTCAATATGAAATTTTTGAAAATTTTGAAAATTTTCAAAAATTTTTTAAAGATTTTCTTATTTATAAACCTTCTCCTGAAAATTTAGAATGCACCATAAAAAAGTTAGCCAAATTGCTCCACCCATTCTAAAGGGATGCGACCACAAACATGCAGTTTTATTTCCATCTATACCTTATATTAGTATTATATAGCAGTGCCGTATGGTGCAAAACCTCAACGTGAATCAACTCGTAGAAAATATGGGTGAAGAGTCACATTTACCATTCTCCAACCCAATTAAGCAGTTGGAATAAATTAAATCCTGACGGTACACAAAATATCATCGAGGCAACAGTAAAGCAACAATTCAAGGATAATTCGCACAAAATTCGGCGTATTCTCATTTGCAAGATTTTTACTCGTCCAATTTTTTCTGCTTTTCGGAAACAGTACCAGTTGTGATATGGGGCATGTCCTGTTGGTGATGGCAGCAGCAGCCATGACCGCCACCGAATGTGAAACGAATGTATTAAAAATGTTGAATTTTATGAATGCGTGCCTCGTTGCGAACGGAATACAAAAGTGAAGGTTTAGTATTTTCGTGGCGGTTTTCGGAGGCGGTGGCTTTTCCGAACGGGGGCGGCAGCTTCATAAATTCGCTTTCATGACGTGCGCGTTTCGCACGCAGATATCGCCGTTCTAATTTGATCACGAATGTGAATAATAAAGACATTCAAATATATCGTTCGCATTTCCGAAACGAGGAAATAAATGCGGGACGTTTATCATTTCCCTAATGGCGGGCGGGAGCGAAAGGGGGCGGCTGAACGTCCCGGGACGGGTAATTGTTTTTTTTATTCCTGACTTTACGAATGTAAGGAAAGTTATTGATATTTGACAGTTTTATCGTGCTGGAACATTGAGTTAGGTTCTTGCGGGCGGCTAACAAATATATTTCTTTCCGTTAAAGATTTCAATGGTATACGACATCATGATGAAAATTACGTATTAGGATTAATGATCTATTTTAAATGGTAAATTGAATGTTCTACTGCGGATTATGAAGCAATCGAGCAAAGATAAAAATGAATGAATTAATTCGTAAAGTAATTTCAAAATTAACTAAAAAGAGAAAAAATTGTTTCAATATCCTATGAGTTTTTGTTATACAATGTTATTCTTTTTTAAATTTTATTACATAAAAATTATATCATTGCCTTTAAAAAGTACAAAAGCGAGTTCAAAACAAATCCTACTAAATACGGATCAAAATCCTGATATTTACTATTTCCTTTTACGTTCGACCATCATGAGCTTCATGAATTTGTGAGGACTTATGCATTCTGCATACAAATAGCAAATATAACGAATGCAAAACGAAAAAGTTTTCGGTTGAAATTTCAATGGAAACTGGAAAAGCGAGGATCCAGGATAAGAATTATATTATTGTATTCTATTTTATTCATATGAAACTCACTCATGTGATACAAATTATCCCTTTGAATGTTTTATTGCAACAAAAAATTATCCTGTATTTCAGTTGGAACTTTGCTCTCATATAAGTTTCGTTTTTGGATTTAAAAATGAATTCCTGGAAAATTTCATGTTTAAAATTGGCCAGTTTTAAACTCGAGGCTAGAATGAATTATTTACAAAATCCTTCGGCGAACGAGTACAAAGTATTTCTAAAATATATGAGGCCCACGATAAATTTCTGAGTCTAAGGAAGAATTTCCGGGCCTCTGCCTCCTTAAGAGCAATTTACCATGTGCGGCATTTGATGTATGAAGTATGAAGTATGAAATTATATCCTCGATAAATTACTACGTCCAAGTGTATAAAGTGTTGAAAGTTGCGACTTAATGTTGATCCCCGAGGCACCTTAAACCCTTCATTTTTTCCAGGCTTTCCACAGCCATCAACGATTTTTTATTTTCTTGCTGAAAGTTTCGCATCAAGCGCGTCGAGATTTTTGCTGTTTTGTTTTTGGCCGGAGTTGCTGATGTCCTTGCGAGCAAGTTTTCGCACTTTAGCTGTAAGCGTTTCGCTTATATAATATGCAAGGCTAAAAAGTTAAGCGCCCATTTTACGTTTTACAATCTCCTTTCCAGCGATGGCCAGACTGGACCCGGGATTTTCCAGCCCGAGGGACTCAGTGTGTGTAGTGTTTTTATCCTGATTTTTTTTCTGGCAACTAGCCATGAAAATAGCGAATTCCATGATGAAACAAATGAACAGATATTTGGATATTATGAAGCGCTGAATGATGCAATATCAGCCTACGATTTTAATCATTGCGTTCGCAAAAATTCCATTTGTATCCTTGCTTTGTTGCGATGAACATGAACATGGATGAGGATTTTTTGCGCTCTGCAATGAGGTTTGCGTGGTTTGCATGGTGAAAACGTGCGATATCATCACCCAGCACTGAATTGCGGGCCGTTATTAAGAAGTTGAAACTTAATAATATGCAAATTTCCCGGGCACGTTGTCGTTGTTGTTGGTTAGCGATGCAAATCAAATGCGACAACTCGTGTAATATGTGCGTCCATAATATTTCAAACTTGGTGTAAACAGTCTCGAACATGGCTGAAATTGTTTCGATGTGAAAAACTTTTTTGTGGTTCATAAAACATAAAAATTATTTAAATTCAAACCAGAAAATGTTGTTTTTTCTGTGGAAACATAAAGATACGCAGTTGACTAGTGAAAATGGTATAGTTATAGATTTAAACTAATTTAACATTTAAACTCACTTCCGGGTAAACAAAACATGAAAAGTAACTAAATTAATTTTGATCACTTAATCTGCTTTACGCTGCTTATGTTTGTTGCATTTATGGATCAACGGAGCTTTCAAATTTTCTGTAAAATTAATTTAAATCTCAATACGAATTGCCTGAAACTTGCCATATTAAATAACTATTAGTTGTTAGTTTCCGAAAGGTACATTATTTCTCTACATAATGACGTTCGAAAATCTCACATATCATGTTTCGTTTGGAAGTTATGTACTTTTAAACAAACTTAACTTTCCGGGTGCGCGCAGTTGCTACTTATACTAACGCTGCTCGCAGCAACGCATCGAGCGTAGAGTAACGCGAGTCTCTCTTGCAATGTGTCACTGCGGAAGATCTTGCAATGCCGCGTTCCAAGGTTTGAGTGCAGATTTATAAATTTAAAACTATTATATCTCATGAACCAATAATGATAACTAAAAACTTTTGACTTTAATCACTTCATCATGCCTTATGCTTTATGTTTGATACATTTACGGATCAAAGAACCTTTTGAATTTTTGGTAAAATTAAATCAAAATTGAATAAGTATAGCGCTAAATCAGCTTGATTAAATAGTTATTTTTTGCTAGTTTCGTAAAGGTGGATTATTTCTCTACATAATGACGTTCGAAAATCTTAAATATCTTGTTTCGTTTGGAAGTTATGCACTTTTAAACAAACTTCACTTTCCGGGTGCGCGCAGTTGCTACTTATACTAACGCTGATCGCAGCAACGCACCGAGAGTAGAGTACCGTGAGTCTCTCTTGCAATCTGTTACTGCGGAAGATCTCGCAACGCCGCGTTCCAAGGTTTAAGTGCAGATTTATAAATTTAAAACCACTATATCTCCTGAACCAATAATGATATCTAAAAAATTTTAACTTTAATCACTTCATCATGACTTATGCTTTATGTTTGTTATATTTACGGGTCAAAGAACCTTCTGATTTTTTGGTAAAATGAAATCAAAGTTGAATAAGTATAGCGCTAAATCAGCCTGATTAAATTGTTATTTTTTACTAGTTTCGTAAACGTGAATTATTTCTTTACATAATGACATTCGAAAATCTTAAATATCTTGTTTCGTTTGGAAGTTACGCACTTTGAAATAAACTTCATTTTCCGGGTGTGCGCGTTGCCATTTGTGCTGACGCTATTCGCAGTAAAGGCCTGAACCCAACCGACTGCGTCATGACGACTTCAAACGCAACGTCCGCACTTTTACATTGGTGCGTTGCGGCGCTCACTGCGGTCGGTCTCATAAAACTACCTGGGTTACCATCGGTTGCGTTGCGTTGACGCCGTTGGATGGGTTCGGGCCTTAACGCACCGAGCGGAGACTGCCGGGAGTCTCTCGCTGAGGAACATTCCGCAGCGCCGCTTTTGACTGCAGATTTATAAGTTTAAAATCTTTATATCTCATGAACCAGTAATGGCAGCTAAAAAAATTTAACCTTAATCGCTTCGTGATGGCTTGTGCATCATATTTGTTGCATTCATAGATGAAAAAACGTTTCGATTTTGTGATAAAATTAACTCAAATTTCTATAAACGCTGCGAGAAATTAGCCTTATTAAATAATGTTTTTTTTGTTAGTTTCTAAAAGTTGAATTATTTCTCAACATAATGACGATAGAAAGTCTTAAATAATTTTTTTCGATTGGACGTTATAGACTTTTAAACTAACAACGCTTTCCGGGTGTGCGCAGTTGCTACTTTCACTGACGCTACTCGCAGTAGCGCTCTCGAGCTTAGACTAACCCGAGTCTCCCTTGTAGGCTGCATCTACGGAACGTCTCGTAGGGTTGCGTTCCAACTTTTGACTGAATTTAAAACCACCATATCTCGGGATCCAATCATGATAATTAAAATATTTAAACTTTGATCACTTTGTTACGTATTATACTTAATATTTGCTGCATTTGTGAATTAAAATATCAATCCAATTTTTGGTAAATTTACATTAAAAATTGACAGTTTTTACTGTCTTTTTGTGTCGAGCAGGTGAATTATTTCTTTGCACCTCTATGCTCTATTTTTGAAAACGTAGATTGTTATCTTGATTTGCTCTATAGGTAGTTTTTTATAAGGATTACAATAAAATTGAAGTGAGCCCAAAACTTCACTTACATTCCTGTAAGAAAGTTTAAAATTTCAAAATAATAAATATTCAAAAATTAAATAGTTTAAAAGCGCAGAAATATATTCCCTGTTTTTCATTACACCCAACTAAAATCACTTGTTCCAGAAATTCTGTCCCCATTAGTTAACCCTATGAATATAATTAATTAACATCAGGACAATTACAGTATACACGACACGTGAACCTGAAATGTGGACGATGCGACACACTAAACAGGATAAGAGTGGGAACGCAGGAATGGGTTACGACCAGGATGATATACGCCTGGTCAAGGAAGGCCCGGGAATGCTCGGGCATTACAAGCGAAGATGCGGAAAAGCGGAAAGATACATCGTGCATCCCGGAAACGGGCAGGGTTACGTCGTTTCATGCTTTCGTGCTTGCAAACGCGCGCACAAATAGTGTTTCGGAGAGTTTCACGCTTTGCTGGATGGCGCACCATTCGACTCGTCGAGCATAAGCGAAAAGTAATTAATTCTGGGATTTGGCGAGAAATGTGTGCTCGTGCAAGTCGCATTTGCGCACTCTTTCCGCCGGTCTAGTGAAAAGGCGAGACATGTTTTTCTTTTTAGTTATATAGGATAGTTGAGGCAGGTTACCTTAGAAATGCTAACATGTGACAGGATACAGGTTTGATTTGTCAAGGATAGTACCAAAAAGACGGATTGGAATAATATGGAATAATAATTTTATTAAAAAGTTCATTTATCTTTTTGATAGATTGAAGAACGAATCTGGTTATTATCAGTAGCTGAAGTCACATAACTAATAGTGATACTAGCTACAATTGTCGTTTCTCTTGAAGAAAATCTTCCAAAATATAGATTTCATCAACCTAACAATCTCTAGCCCCAATGGTATTATCCTGGCTGTATCCTAGGTATCCCCAAACGATCCTAGTTAGCATTTCCCTTGCAAGGCAGTGAGATGATCCGAGATGATAGGTACTCGTCATGCATGCATGCATGCAGCGATTAATCACTCGCCTGTTAAATAATCAATTAGCGCCATCCACATGCAAATTATCCTTTCACTTTGCTGGCGGCAGCGCCGGCCATACTGTCGCATGATAACAAGTCGATTACTTGCTCCAGGATAACGATTTGCTTTACTTACACTCGGCGAGCACGCATGCAACTATAACAATGTTGATAACTCACGCCAGCCGAATGGCGACGCTTTTTTCGATAAAAGTTTCACATCTCGGCGAATTAATTGAGTATCCAATGGTCAGTGCATTGTGGTTGGTGAAAGCATTCCGCTGTTTGGACGCGGGTTTTGCTCGCGTACAAGAAGCGCACAAAGGAAATTACAAAGATGGGCAAAATTGCTGAACCATGTGCTCAAAAATAAAGTATTTGTTTTGGTAGCAAGGCAACAAGTTTTTTTGGGTTCTACAAACTTTATATTCCTACTGGGTTTAAAGTTTGACCAGTTTATAAATTATTTATCACTTATTTTCTTTATTAATATTTTGTTTATTTTTAATTGTTTTTTATGTATTTTTTTCTTGGTAAAATAAAACCCAACTTTGATTTGTTAAAAATATAAAAACTTTTTATTTGCCGGAAATTTCAACGTTAAATAAAAATTTGTTTCCCATGTGATTCATTTCATATTACAACAAATATTCGACATTCCACACGAATAGAAATCCATTAGCAATGAAATTTTGATTTCAATTTGAAGAGAGGTCAAAAATAAGTTTTATTTAATTGCCCTAGTATTGATTATTAAATGATAATCTAAACCGAAAAAGAATCATAAATAATATAGAGAAAATATGATGAAATAGAATTCATGAAAATAGTTCTACAAAGAATGTTGATCCTTTTAAGCATTTCTGCTGGCTCAAATAAAATTACGAGTCTGAGCGACAATGAAACTACGCTAAAATGAATACGCCAGGACTTAAAAGAAATCCTACATTAATCCTGAAGGATAAATCTTTCAAGTCCTTTTTAAGGACTACACTTTTCTGTTTGAATTGTTCACTTTACCCTGAGTCATCAAAAATTCGTTATCTTCGTGTTTTGAATCAAGGATAATTGTACATCAAAAATAAACTTGGTAAAAATTCAATGCAAGCATGACAGAATGAAATCCTAAGCAGCCTCTGATGAGTACTTCTTGTCGATTGGTCCTCTTCATGGAGTACTTGCTACAAGGATTCTTTGGTCCTGCTTTCTCGTTTGCTCGTTAGATGGCGAAAAAGTGTTTGCCCACCTCCGAGTGCATTTTACAGCAATGCGCCATACTGGATTAGAAGGATAACAATAAATTAGAGCGTATTAAAAGCGATACGCATTGGGTTTTCAGCGTCGCCATTTGAATGCTGCGGATATGGCCGCGTTGGCTGCTTTTCTGCAACGAATTGCACTTCCGGTGCGATTCCTGCCAAGGCTGCTGCGGTTTTATATCGTCCTTAGTATTTTTAGCGTCATTTGCATTTCATTGTTTTCTTTTCAATGCTTTCCGCATTTTGTGAAACATCTGGAAATTAAATTTTTAATCAAAACATGCATAAAGGATAATTTAAATATTTGTTAAAATTTAATATTTTATTTCTTCTCAAAATCTTTTTTGATAGATATCCAGGATCCAGGATCATAATTTTAATTTACAACAAAATTTGTTTTTGATTTCTATCGTAACTGAAATGTCAAGGATAAAGCACGTTTTTATGGAAATGTGATAACATGGCAGCATGCAATATGAAATCACATCCGGGAATTTAAAATTTTAAAATCAATCGATTCAATTGAAATTCCCTGGACATATCAGGACTAATTACAGGGCAATGCTGCAATCGGGCGTAGTTTAGCAATTAAATCAACCACCGAAATGCTAATTGTTCGGTGCGCATTGCATCCCTCTGACCGCTGATCGAACCCGAACGCATTCAGCGGGAATCATCACTATCAATACCCTTCAAAACCGTGGGTGAACTCACCCGAAATGCTGTCGACATTTGTTGGTTAAGGGTTCACTTCGGCGACCGCAACGATTTACGATAGCGAAAATATGCACAGGGTTGAAACAGATAAAGTATCCGAATTCATCAACGGTCAAGAAGGGTGCTTCAATTAATCAGTTAACTACTGAAAAATTGAGACTTCAATGTTTTCCAGGATAATGAAATTAACATGAGGTTAGGATGGTTCTCAACTGATCCCAAAATCGGTTTTATTGTCAGAGGTTGATTACAAAAGGACAATTAACATACAAATTCTTTCCTGAAGGTTTTGACTTGAAACAATAAAAACGTCCTTCCAGGATTCACATAGGGAGTAAATTATGTAAAAGGCAGTTAATCTTGAGTCGAGATCGCATATTTAAAGTTGACGTCGTCCTGCGGCATGGAAAGAGTGGGGGAAGGATCCAGGAAAAGTATCCTGCCATTCGTCTACGAAGGAAAGCCTTTAAGTGCCTCTAATACGAAGATTTCGCCTCGTATCCCTCACGTCTTATCGTTAAACTCATGCCCGAGTCTTATCAGCACGCCGAGAAGCATAAAACGCCGAATGCATACGTCGACGAAACTTCCGGAAGTGTCGGGATGCATTACAGCGAGAGTCAAATTCCAACCCAGCCTGCCACCTTTCTCGACGTGTCACGTGTCAGCCGGAAGTGAGTGCATGACGTCCCATATGTGACGCGAATGAACAACGCCCTCTTACATAGACGCTCTGCATTACCGCCTCCCTCCCTGTCTAAACAAAGGACAAAATTAATTTCCTGTGGGCGAAATGATTTGATTAAATCGAACACGTCATTTGAATTAAACGCAACAAATGAAGTGACTGGGAGTGTGCCCCAAAAGGGCCGAAGGATGGGGGAGTGAAATTGGGTCATGTGCTGCAAATAGAAACAACTCGAGACAAAAGTAATAATTCATTCGAGCGAACGCATTCGTGTAGCGAATCAATGAGATTTAATTATCGCATCACAAACTGAAGGACGAAAAGGGGAAAATCAATGATTAGAGTAAATATCATCTTACACCTCAGTTCCAGTTCGAATTGCAGCCTGAAAATGGATGCCTTCATGTGCTAAACGTCAACCCGATAACAAAGAGTGTTGTTAAGGAGGCTGTAAAGATATTTTAATGAAAACCCATCTGGTGAATGACCTCAAAGCTCTCGAATGGTTTGCACCTTTCGATACGTCCAATAAAGGACCATAAATAGGCGGCAACAAACAAGGTGTATGGGTCACAAACACATGCGCATGAAAGGAGGATAAAAGAAGAGCGTTCTGGGAGATGTTAAGAGTCGGAGCGAAGAGAGGAGAGGGGATGAAGATGAGAAAACAAAAAGCGTCCCTGGAAAGGAAATTGGAAAAAGCCTGCTTCTCAGCTTTCACGCGAACCTATTCGAAGCGGATTTACGATGTAAATAGAGCAATGAAATGTTTTCTTATTGAATTATGAGCATTAACGTATTTCTCCCTTCCTTCATATCTTGCGATTTAGGGGACGCCATTTTAGTTCCTTCCGGTGCCAAAAATCTTCCAACGCACCAACTTTTCCCTCTTTCTTCTATTTCCATTCTGAACTGATTTAATCGAATTTCAGGATTTTTCCAAACATTTTGATAAATTTAGTTTACCAACTTTTCACGTCCTTTAATTTGCAACACCAGAAACAGATTTTTGGTACAAAAATGTTGTTACAACTCCTCCACTCGTAGAAGCAAATCCACCATTCATCAAAGTAATAAAGATATATGTCATATCTCTCATGATACCATTATTCTCGCCACAGAAGCTTCCAGACAGATTCGCTGAATGTGAACGATCCTGAATCCTGTTTCGCTGGCCTTGGAGCATTGTCCCGCTTTCGTGTTAGCCCCTAATGATTGAACCATTTGCACAAGAAACGCACACAAGAAACAATCCCAGCATTCGGCATCCGATACACAATAGGGAACAAGGATAATGCCAAGCGAACTAGGGGCGTCCTTTTTTGAGATTAACTCGATGAAATTGTTGTTTTTACCTTGGTATATGTCCTCATAATTGTAATTCTGCACTCTATCCATGTATAATAGTTTGCTGGAAATGGGAATATGGAATAAGGACGAATATCCTGCTGTCAATGAAAGGATCCGGCTTATAAGCGTATCTGAAATGGTCTGAGAGACGTCCATATTGAATGAGAACTCTGTGTAACGTACAAGTGGGATGACAAGCATAGATTATTTGCTGATTGAATGCGGGACAGGATAAAGCATTCAATTTTGATGTTGGAACATGTATAAGGACGAAAAATAAAAACTACAATGGTGGAAAATATTTGGTGCATTACTGAATCGTCCTGGAAAGGATAAATTGATTTTTTTGCCCACTTTTTTTAGCAGAATTCTTATAGCTTTATGTTTCATGTAGTTATCCTTTTTGGCAAAAAAGGAAGTCTTCTGTGATGGAAAAATGAGTGACTTCACAAACACGGAATGTTGAGTTTTATTCAATTATTTTCTTTTTTGCTTCTTGTCCTTTGAAGGACAAAGGCTTCACTTCAATGAAATGGGGGAAATTCGTTTTGAAATTATATTCATTATCATAACCTAAACATCGAAACGGTAAAAATCCTTTTTTACTAACAATTCCTGAAAGAAAATATTTTCCAAGAAATACACTGTGAAAACTGTGAAACAAAGAAACATAATTATTTCACAAAATGGCACATTTATAATTAAAATTAGAGCATGAATGATATAAATGGAACAGGTGCATTCATGATGCAGTTAAATGAATGAATTTCAATAAACTTGCTCAAAACCTTGTGAAGTATGAATGCACACGTTTACCGGGAGTTTTCCTCATTATCTTGACGAGTCCGGGATGATTGTTAATTAAATTCCTGCCTTCGTCATGGTTCGATGGTTTTCCCTGCATTAATTTCCAGTTGAACAACAAAAAACTGCAATGAAGGAAGCGCTTAATTAAAAATTGGCATTAAAAATGAATGTTTGACCTAAAAAATGGGACTTGGGAAAAGTTTCCATGCGACAAGTGTAACAAACGAGCCGCACAATGAAAATGTCATTTTCCACCCAGGAAAAAGAAAAATAACTTGGTGGCTTTTTACAGACGCATTTGTTTTCGATTTCAAGAAAACAAAACAAAAGAGGAAAATAAAAGCAAGCAGGCTGCAATGGAGCCGCACAAAGCAGCCCCACACGTAGATAATATCTTATTTACAGTAACCGGATACGGAATATGCCTTGATATGCGCAACGGAAGCCTAAAAAGCCAAGAAAACGAGAAAAATACGGAAACGAAGGAAAGAAAACGACGCCAGGAATTCTGATAAGATGTACGCTTAGATATTTTAAATGGATCACTACAAATTGCCAGTGACATTCGAAGGAAAAGTAATCTTTTGCACTTACATCCGGTTTTCAAAATTCTATGGATATTATCAGAAATGAAATTATTTTCTACTTCTATGGTTTGGTCTAAATAGGAATTATGCTTGGGGGTCAAACACGGAAGTAATTAGACTTTTAACCGGTGACTGCAAGGATAATAGGAGGACGAACCATGCGCCCTCTGGCGGCTGGTACCGTCAACACAAATTGATGCCTAAAGTAATTATCTTTCACGGTTTTTTTGTCCGGATTTCCGCATCCATTTCGACCCCTTTTATGTGTGGTGAAAATAGAATAAAGACGGTGGAAAGTGATTTTGCTGGTAATATTACCAAAAAAGGAGTGAAGCCTCAAAAATAGAAATGATTGATTGCCGAGAACGCCTTATTTATATTCACCATTATGTTGTTGGTGCAAGGGCCGCACCAAAGACGAGGGGACCAGTCTGGAAAATTTGAGGATGCAATGAATTATTAATGAGTCCGCTACATTTTTCCATTGTCGAACGAAAACGTAATTAATAATGGATCGACTGGTCATGATGGCATCATGAACGGATATGATGATGGGGGGGCTCTTCAAGGTCGTTTCACCGTTAGAATCTTAAATAGTTTATCCACCAAAAACTACCCTGAGAAAAAGACGCGCATCTTGGGGTTGCAGACTTTTGTGGTGTCAAAGATAAATGGTCCACGCCAACATTTATGGTTTCTTACATCAACACCGCGGTCACTCATCCCCTCCTCTCCGAAAATGTAATTCTACGAATGCATTCAGCATTTCGATATATTATCCTGTCGCTTCGTGCCATGCAAGATGAAAAGTTTGGTTGGGAAATACAAGCGAATGAATTTCTTCATTTCGTCGCTGTCGACGGCCAATTATAATTTCTAATGTAATCTAATGCTGTGCCTTTCGATCTGCTTGCAGAAGCCCATCGGGCACTGGAGCTGCTGGAGGACTATCATTCGAAGCTGATCAAGCCGCAGGATAAGCAGCTGCGACTCGCCATCGAACGAGTCATTCGCATCTTCAAGTCGCGTCTCTTCCAGGCGCTTTTAGGTGAGTTCCGGATCCTAGGTCCGATTTACATACCGACCTCTTGCTAATTAGTTCTGTTAATTGGACTGCCAATTTTCACATACATACTTTTTTTAATGGGGAATGTTTCGAAACTCATTTGTTTTTACTTCACTATGAAGTATTTCTGTCGGTAGGATTTTTTTACGGCGAAGTTTTAATTTGAAAAATTTTTGCGGAATACTTTCGCAAAAATATTTCTAATTAAACATTTATTTATCATATTCAATGTAAAACTTTTCCTCTTTTTAAATTAATAGGACAATAATTAAAAGTGAAATTTTTTAATTCTGAAAAGTTTTGGTGAATCATTAAAAAACTTTTTTATTTTCGACAAAGAAAATTATCCAGTTTTCAAATGGTAACCTGTACAATATATATATCGCTGAATAGACAATTAAATTTTCTTAAATGTGTGCTATTTATTTTTTATTTCTGTTTTAAGAGAAATGAGTGAAACTCACACAAACAAAAACGAAAATTTTGATCTAAAATTATGCAACTGAAATTTTAACGATCAATATGATAGGCTAACTAACACCAATAATAATTTTGATTACAACGGTTTTAAAGAGAATTTAATGCCCTTTCAACTGGTTGTCTTTGTTTTGAAGCTTGATATTTAGTTTCCGAGTTACCACTATAAATCTGGAGCAACAAATATGGATTATTGGAATTTACTGATTAAGTTACAAGTTTAACTCGATGCAAATTAGGTTAAATGACTGGTAACCGAAATTTTTGAAACATGGTCTAGCAGGTAATTGAATAATCTTTCGAATGGTATATTAGTTTGTTCGGTTACCAGTCATTAAACATGACTTTTTGACATTTGAAAATGCAACTAAATAAACTAGATTGCTACATATTCATTTTCGGGTATTTCAATTGAAATCATATTAATCTTCAGAGTTTTCAAATATTAACCAAACCAATATTTACATAATTTGATTGTTAATTAAGTTATTTATTAAATAAATTATTGGTAATTTCATTTCGTTGAAAGTTTTCACGAGGTATTACCAAAAATTTGGGACATATTATTAAAGTATAGAATCCAGAAACCTAATTACATATTGATTGGTCGCTAAACTGATTTACAAAATGGTAACCATAGTTTATTATTGATAATATTATTCATAATTAAATAACCGTTAAATAAATTTACTAGCTCGTTCGGTTACCATTCCGTTAACATGATTTTACGGGACTTGAAAATGTAGAATTTATGTGAAGAATATTATTTAGCAATTATGAGTTTTCGGTTAATTTTAAACTTTAAACAATTTCAAAATTAATCTTTATTACAACCGTTTTAAAGGTAATTTGTCTATCTTTTTTATGGTATCTTTGGTTTTAAAATTGAAAAATTTATTATTATGTTACCATAAAAAATATTCAGCAATAAAAATGATATAGCAGCATTACCAATTAATTCGTCGGTTATTACTTTTAGGTAATGGTAACTGTCATTTGTTATACCCAGTGTTATTTGCAATTAAATAATCTTTAAAATTATATATTAGTTGGTTTGGTAACTATTTTTGAAATATGATTTTATGACGTTTAAAAATGAGGATTTTATATTTTATGGAATAGAAAAAATGTTCCACTGAAAATGCCCTCGGTTACGCCTCAGCTTCGGGAACAAAGCGTCACTTAAAACTTTTGGTGCATAAATAACAATTTTTTTCTTTTTAAATATAGTGACATATTAGTTTAGAATTTCTTTCCAAAACTTGAAAATACAACTTCAAAATAGTAGTAAACCAGCTATCGGAAAATGATATCCTGTATATTTACCGACGTCAACTTATTCAGAAACTTTTATAAAATTAAACACTGCTTTGAAACAGACTCAAAGTTACATATTATTTAACTTGAAGTAACCTTAAATTAAGACGAAACTTGGAGAGCTTTAGGAACTTTTCCTTTATATAAATTATAAAATGGAATTTATTGGACTTTGGAACGTGTTCAAGTCAATTAACAACTTTCAATCACAAAGTAAATACTGTATATTTATTAACAAAAGCAAATGATACCGTGAATATATTGCAGTGCAATTAAACAAATAAACGCATTTTATTTGTCGCTGAAATCAATAAATCCAATGCATTCGATGCAGACGTGTTGATAATGGATATATCAAATGCAATTTTACTGCCTATTGATGTTTATCTAACGGAAGAATAATTACGCGGAAATGCTCCCATTTTGATTTTATCCTGCGGTTGACGTTCCACGATCACCATGCCAACCGCTAATTAATAAAGCAACAAAGTGCAGTTCGTGCATCGTCCATTGGGGTTCATTGTCACATCATCAGCACCATCAGATGGTCTTGATTCATGATGCTGCACCGGAAACTTTTCGATTGTCTAAGAAATACACTGCCCACCAGATGGCGCGCTAATTAATGATGATTCGACTCGAGCAGGACGAAGGACGAGTCGAATACGGCGCGGAGTTTACACGTAATTTAAACTCCAATAAAGTTGCGAGCAAACAATACAAAGCCAACATAGAAATTCGCTTCTTTGTTGAATTGTCACCGCGTAAAAGTTTGCGTGCGGTGGCGGTGGAGGACCGCAAAGTAGGACCACGACGAGCGCAATATCTGCAAGTAATTTATGAGGTTAATGTTGCACACTTAATGCACGAAAACAACCGGCTGCAATTTGCTCGCCGTACGAATATTTCACGCGATGCGCGCGCCCCCTTCGGGCGCTCTAATGAAACATTACGACAATTGCGTTCGGCGAGCAAATGGCATACGGAAAAACATAAATAGATGGAGGATGTTGGGGGCGGCTGGGGCAATGAAAACTTACCCCGCCAAAGTTACCAACGACCCTGCAGAGATGGTCATTACCATCAACATCTTCTTATTGTTGGTCGGCGATTCCAATCGGGGCAGTAGATCGTACTGCAAATGAGGGAACTCTGTAATGATTATGTCTGCGCGTATTTGTCTTCATTTATCATCCTGGTCGGTTTTTTCTTGCAAGAGTTGTTTGAAAATATTGTGATATTTGTGCTAAATGTCAGTTTTCAGGAGAGATGAGAAAATGAGATATTTGCTATCATTTGTTCAAGCATGTGAAAATGATATTAAATGAGTGGTAACAGAAGAAAGTAATACATCATTACATGCAGAATTTCATACACTTTTAAACGATATATAAATTGGGCAACTTGCCATCCTTGACAATATTGTATAATTAAAAATTTTACTCAACGACATTTTCAACGGAAAAACGTGTTTGCTATCTTTTAAGCGAGCACGTGAGAATGATATTAAGTAAGTGGTATCCGAAGAAATTTATAGATCATTCTATGCAGAATTTAATACACTTTTAAACGATATATAAATTACCCTAGTTTTTATCCTTGATATCAGTAGTATAGGCAAAAATATAACTCAATGAAATTACCAACAAAAAATGTGGTATTTCTTACCGCCTCTTCAAGCGCGTAAAAATTATATTAAATGAGTGGTAACCGAAGAAACAATTACATTATTCTTTGCAGAATTTAATGCCCTTTCGAACGGTATAAAACTTTCCTCGGTTACCAGTCATTTAATAGGCGTTACATGCCTTAGAAAATAATTAATTTTGATAAAAAAATGATTTCTACCTTTTTCACTTAGAAATCATAATGTAAATAAGCACAAATCCTCAAAAGGATCATAGATGTAAATTGAATGTTGAGCAAATATACCTAAAAATACACTCAATTAGAAATTGTAGCCATAATTTAATTACTCGAGTTGGTCGTCAGATCAAAGGAGAGAAAATGACCACACAATATTCTTCGACGCAAAGGAAATAGCATAGAATATTACATAGTCCTGCGAAATTCCTTGCGGAGGAGCATTTCAATGTCATTAAGCGTTCCGTACCATGCGTCCAAACAACTCAAAGTCTATTTCTCATGCGTTGCCGAATTCTGGCCGAAAACTCCCCCAACCAACCTCATGAAACATCAACCAACGCTCCAATGAATTCCCAAATTTACTGTCAACCGGCCTCCCAAATGTGTATACCCATGTGAAATCCGTGTGCGAATTCCGGGAATATCCTCGTTAGCTGAAGCACTTTTCGACAAATTCACTCAAATCTCGAGCAAATCTCGTAACGGTAATTTCGTTCGGCGATTGATGTCAACGTTCCAATTAAACTTTCGTAACTGGGCCATTTGTAAATATGTATATCAATATATGGATTCTGGTGAATTAGGGTTAATTTGTGGAACACTTGGTATTTTTCTGTTTGCTGTTTGCATTAGTCTACACTTACTTACAATTTTCAACTCAAACATTGTAATGCATATCATGATGGAACCAGCTGTGAACGGCGCGAAGACGACGATGTTGAACAATGCACCAATCTTCATGGTAGTGCTGAAAATTTAAATCAAAATGAAAGCACAACACGTTTCAGTCAGCATTTGAAAGTAGAGCGCCTTCATTACGGAAAAAATTACGCATATTTTATTCGTAATTTCAGTTGTCGATTTCTCTAGAATTATTGCGATATTTCTGGAAGAAACTCGACGGGTTTATTTATAAAATGAAAGAATAGTTTATGAGCCATAAAAAGAAAAAAGTTTGTTTTAATAGTTTTGAAGATTTCTTAAATAAAAAGGATATAATGATGAAACGATATCTACAATTTCATTTTCCCCATATTTCAGTGCTTTCTTAGAAAATTTATTTAAACAATTAATTATTAATAATCAAATTTCTTGAACAGGAATAAAAATCTATCAAATAAAGACAAATGTATTTAAAATGTTTTCTTCTCCTTATGCCACCAAAGCTGATATTCAAATTTCAAAGATTCATTGATGGGAAACCAGCTTTTCTCCGAATAAAATTTAGTGGCACCATAATTTACCTTAAAGTAAATTAAATAATCTTTCGTTTGACACTAAAATATTGCAATTAATAGTTCTTGCAGTATGAATAGATATATAACAAAATTGATTTTATTTAACTAGAAAAATTGGATATTTACTGCCATCTTTTCACCCGATGCAAAATTATATTGAATGACTGGTAACCAAAGCAATAATTAAATCATTCTATACAGAATTTAATGGAATTTCTAACGGTATATATATTTCCTTAGTTACCAGTCATCGGTTACCAGAAACAAGCATAATTCAAATATTGTTACAGTTTCAATAGAGTAATTTTGAGCCATACTTTCAACCGCTAAAAAATTACATTAAATGACTGGTAACGAAGGAATTATTAGTTCATATTATATAGAATTTAAGGTTCTACGTCAAAACGACGTATCAAATACGTCGAACGACAAAACGGCGCGGGAATATGGTCGCAGTCAAAAACGTCGCATTTGACAAAACGACGCAAGAATATAACGACGCATGCACATTATATACGTTTCTTCGGTTACCAGTCATCGGTTACCAGAAACAGGCATTTTTCAAAAATTGTTACAGCTTCAATAGGGTGATGTTTGCCATCTTTTCAACCGTTCGAAAATTACATTAAATGACTTGTAACCGCATGAATTATCACTTCATTTAATACAGAATTTAATGCACTTTCGAAGGGTATATACGCTTCTTCGGTCACCATTCATCGGTTACCAGAAACAAGCATTTTTCTAAAATTGTTACAGTTTCAATAGGGCGATTTTTGCCATCTTTTCAACCGCTGGAAATTTACATTAAATGACTGGTAACCGAATGAATTATCACTTCATTTAATATAGAATTTAATGCACTTTCGAATAGTATATACGTTTCTTCGGTTACCAGTCATGATATTTGCATAACTTGCTCCAGAAAATAATTAATTTCGCCGAATGTAATATTCTTTGTCCAGAGCTGATTGTTTCAAAGGTGTAGATAGGTTTAATCGATTTATGGCCAGTTACTGACTTTCTGGGCCAAAGATTAGCCTACGGTTAGTTAGAAAACAATAATTAATTTAATTGGTACTAAAACAAAACGTAATTAAATGTATTTCAAATCTGTGTTTGCGGCGGATTGAAAAGCAAATTTTATGTAAAATTCGTAAATTACCGAGTCATTCGAATTCATTTTTTATTTGAATTTCCATCTCTCTCTTATTTTATTGAGAGAAATAGCATTTTGTATGAAATAAATTTCACACTGGAAAGCCAAATCTGGAGAATAAAAATGAAAATTAACTGCTTCCATCAAACTTTTATTCCACATTGAGTGTGTCACTGGAGACCAATTTAAATCATTAATTTAGCAATAAAATCCAAATGCGTATAAATAAGATCAGGAAGTTCTAAATATCTCCAAATAATTCTCAAATTAATTCCCTAGAAAATATAAAAATGTAATGACTTCTCATTGCCTGTAATAAAATCGAATAATAATTCCAAAGATTGCTTAAGGGAGTATCTTCTTTATAGAGGGTATAGAAGGTTCAGTCTTATTTTGAGATTAAACTCATCTTCATCAAAATAATCAAAATTGAATCCAGTCTTTGATTACAAACTGAATGCACATTTGCAATTTAGCACCAGTGCACAAGTGCTGATAGATTGAACATAGCAAGCTAATTAATTGCAGAAAATAAATATACCCAACATTGGAAATAAATAAAATCCTGAAATCTAACACAAAAAGGGTGGAATTGTGTATTTAATTGCAACCTGGGGCGCTGAAATAAATTACCTGAAAAATCCACATTGAAACGGATAGGAACAAAATAAACATTCCCGATTAATTAGTTTACTTTGACCTTTTTTGAACCATTTTCGTTCATCTTAGGCTTACCACTTCATAATGTCCTGAACGTCAAGTAGAGAAAATCATAAAAGTATTGAATTGGTCAAACGCGTATTTTTGCACCAAAATATCCTCTTTCATATCCGGCATCGTACAGCTTGAAATCGATACAATAACAACGTTATAGCGAATAAATTTATGTGCATGTTATATCCACGCCATGAAGTTTCCTCCACGAAACGAGAGAGTGGTCTTCACATACGGACCCGCTCGTTTTCAGGGGTTTAATCCGGCAGCCTCGAATGGAAGCGAGCAGTTGCGGCAATCATAACCGAGAAGGAAAATGCTTCCGAAATGAAATTTCACCGCCCGATGTAGCAGCCATGTTTCAGGAGTTACATGCGAATATTTCGGTGCGATTGGATTTCACTCGAAGGTGAACGGAACGAAAAATATGAGAAGGATACGAAAAAGAGCCTCCAAGTTTCTGATCAGTCCACCCGGAAACTGACTCGAATTTTAAACAGTGTTCAAAACGTATGAATACTTGATGAAGATAACGAGATGCTTGAGATGCTGTATTTGAAGCAATCAACTATGGGGGTTTTTAACGAGCCCCTCTCACGTTTTGTTTTGTCGCATTGGGGGCAAAAGTAAATCAGAGTTTATGTGCAGCCATATTATAATTTATCTTCATGTGAACCGGATCATTTGTTGTGAGAAATTGTCGAGGGCTGGAGCTGCTTGGATCCAGATCAGTTCGAGATCAGGAGGTGGAAGCGATTTTTATTTATTGCCGACGAAAAATTCTATTTTCATCAAATTGCCACTTAGGAAGAATCGTTAAATTTTATTGCATATTTACGAGCACATTATGTAGTTCCTAAGCACGTTCGACAAGAAGTTCGCCGGGGCAAATTAGATCCCATTCAAGTCTGCTGGAAAGCTGCACAGGTATGACTTTCAAGCAGCTTTCAAGAAACGGCGAAGAACAGATATGAAAGCTGAATGAACTTGCCAGGCTGCACGCTCGTTCTCTGCACTTTTATGTGCATATTGGCGTTTATGGAGGAAGATTCTTTGCCCGCTGTTTTCTAATCTTGCTCGGCCTTTTCATCGGAAAAGTTTGCACTCGTTTATGAAAATTTTACAAGCTTTTTGCTTCTTGTGATAGGTACATCATTTCAATCAGAATTTTGTTCGAAACAGATCTAAAGTAATATGCTACTTAACTTAAGTGTCCAAAATATAGCAAAGATACCCAAAAGTACTTTGAAAGATCCTAGCAGGATTATTCTTGGTACTTGAGATAAATAACATTATTCAAATTTATAAAGAAAATTGAATACAATCTCAATAAAGGTATTTTTCCATCTTTTCAACTGCTGGAAAATTACATTAAATGACTGGTAAACGAAGGAATTGTTACTTTATTTTATTTAGAATTTAATGCACTTTCGAATGGTATATACGTTCCTTCAGTTGCCAGTCATCGATTACCAGAAACATGCATAATTCGAAAATTGTTACAGTTTAAATATAGGGATTTTGAGCCATAATTTCAACCGCTGAAAAAAATACTTTAAATGACCGGTAACCGAAGGAATTATTACTCCATTTTATACAGAATTTAATGCACTTTCGAATGGTATATACGTTTCTTCGGTTACCAGTCTTCGATTACCAGAAACAAGCATAATTCGAAAATTGTTACAGTTTAAATATAGGGATTTTGAGCCATAATTTCAACCGCTGAAAAAAATACTTTAAATGACTGGTAACCGAAGGAATTATTACTCCATTCTATTCAGAATTTAATGCACTTTCGAATGGTATATACGTTTCTTCGGTTAGCAGTCATCGATTACCAGAAACAAGCATAATTCGAAAATTGTTACAGTTTAAATATAGCGATTTTGAGCCAAAATTTCAACCGCTGAAAAAAATATTTTAAATGACTGGTAACCGAAGGAATTATTACTCCATTTTACATAGAATTTAATGCACTTTCGAATGGTATATAACTTTTCCTCGTTACCAGTCATGAAACCTGTGTATCTTGCTCTGGAAAATAATTAATTTCGTTGCATGAAATATTTGCCGTTTCACTACGAAATACAAAGAGGTAGGATAAGAAATCTTACTTCAATATATTTTGGCGTTGATTGGCTCTATGCAGAGCGGTATTGGCAATCTCGTCCTGCAGAGCTAGTGACATGTCCTCCTTGTTATCCTCTTCGATGTCAACTTTCAGGATAACATTTTGACGTGAAAGTTGCCCAACACGTTGATACCATCTCGGACCATCCACTATCAAGCCTAATTCACTATCAAATCAAGGAAATTATCGATCGTCGTATCTATGCTGGTATTTATGCTTCGTTTAATTATCCCCGATATGATTCGATAGAGGAAGAAGAGATATTTCCGAGTTATTCAATGTAAATAGAAATACTACGTTTATAGATTGTCAAGAATATCATGTGATATTGTTTTTTTGAATTCTATTATTCTATTCTACTAATTGTAAGTTAATTAGTGCGTGAGAATATCTTTTAATTACACCTAATACATATTTCGAACTAAAAAAACTAATTGAACTAATTATGAATTAATTTTCCTAATTCTTGTTGATACTAATTGATATAAATTTTTGTATAACTTTAGAGAATTAATCCTCGCTGTGGACTTGTCTTAAAACAGCAAAATAAGACCATGAAGAGCGCAGGATCTGCAAGTATTATTATAATCAGAATTTTTTAAGATACTAATTTCTGTTTTAAAAAATGCAAGAGCAAGAAACTTACAGCTGCAAATGTCGTCAAAGACAAAGTAAACAAATCACCCGCATAAACTCGGATTGGTTCCTGAGAACGTGTCATGATCATCAAAATCTTCTTCTTGTAGTTGATAGTGCATCGATTCCAATCGGAATGATAGATAGCTGAACAAATATCTGAACTCTACAAGATCATAATTGCTATTTTGGGGTTTAAGTGATTAGTATCTTTGTCTTACCTTGAGAATTACTTCATTGCCGAACCAACAATAAAGGATTAGTTCAATGAGAATGCAGATTTGGTAGGAAACCATTGAGAGACACTTCACACTAATTAGTTCGATCTGCAATCAGTTAATTATTATATTCAAGGTAATTCAAACTGAAGTGATTTTACGTACCAACGTCATTTCAAACATGGTAACGCACATAATTATGCAACCAACGGCAAATTGAGCCAAGACTGTCACTGTGAAAAGGGCGGTAATTTCTCGGGTTGTCCTAAAAATCCAGGTTAAATAGAAATGACCTTATTTCTAGGTCAAATTGATCTTACGTTAAAATATCCAAATGTTGATTGACACATTCAACCAAGATCTTGTCCATTTCGTCCTGCAACACTGCAGGAATATCCTCTTCGGAATTTTCCACAAACTCGACCTCAATACCTCGTTTTCGCAAATTTTCCTGGGCATACTCTCTGATATTGGTCAAGGTATCATTGAGGACATCCAATTCCCCACACATCAATGCCATCATCGTCGTGACAGTGGTGTCCATTGCAATGTCATTAAGAGCATCAATGGCGGTACCAGCAATTTGATAGATGTAGCACATCTCAAACACCGGAGAATAATCTGTAGAAAATGGGAAGTATCCACCGAGAGGCAACTGCAGACCTTCCGTGGTACTGTCGAAGAAGGGGAAACAAGCCCATAAGGCAGTTGTGGTCATACCCATGGTCGCAAACACATAGAATCCTAGTTGTCCTTGCCACATGAAGCGCCGAAGAATTTTGTACTGACGTAGATTGCGCGGCTTGAACGTTGGTCGCTGCAGACTGTTGATCAACTCCGAAATCCGCCCGTGTTTGACGATGAAATTGTAGAACTTCACCACCTGAGAAAGATGGGTGAGGAAGAGGAAGGACGCTTCCGTGATGGCCTCCAGGTCGTTGCGCGATAGGATGATGTTGATCACTTCACTGAGCATGAACATTATGTAGATGAAGATGGTGAAGATGACACCGTAGATTTTGTAGAGTAGGATCTTCTCTTTGGACCCCGTTTCGGGCGGGTGTAGTCCGAAGATTTGCAAGGTGCGGAAATTTGGTTTTAGAGCATCTCCGAGAGGGAGATTCTCCCATGGTTCTGGAACAGCCATTTTCTTGTTTAGACTTCACGAACAAATGAGACACTTTGAGGTATCCTCAAGTCTTTATACTTGCAGAAATCTGAAATGATGGTCAATTATTCAAGTGGGAGTTTGCAGATTTAGATTTGCACCGGCAGGTGACAACTTCAGTTGTAAAACATACAATTAATATAATTATTGGTGGTTTAGGTGGCACATGTCGTTGTTATTAATTTTATATTAATTGAAGATATGACTTAACAATATCTATATCTAAATTGGGTCGCTGCAGATTGTTCAATAAATCCGTATTGCGCCTATAGGTTTGTGATCTACATGTAATTTTCGCAAATTTGTAATTAGTTAAGCAAATTGGTTTTCAGCTCTTTACTCTTAAACACATGAAATAATCACTAATTAATGAAATGGGAAATAGCAAGTTGCATTTCCACTTAGAAGCGTTTATTTCAGGGAAAACATATAATTAATTTAATTTGCTCTAGAAGAAGACGTAAATCAAAGTATTATAATCTGTGTGTCTGATAGAATGAAAGTTGAAGTTACTATACCTATCGGAAAAATTAATATAATTTCTTTATTTGACTGTTTACCAGGGAATTTTATGCACCATTCAAAAGAGTATTTAATTCGTAATTCAACATGTATATTACTACTTTGATCGTATTTATACCTTAGAAGATATTTGCCATCAGTTCTAAATAAGCTATTATCAAAATTTGAATGAGAATGAATTTCTAAATGTAAACCTCGCTTTTCTTCTAATAAAATCTTATACTACTACGATCTATCTTAAAGTGCGTTAAATTGCTTTTCATTTTATGTTAAAATATTGCTATTTCACTTAATACTTATTGAGATATGAATAAAAACGTAACTCAACGGATTTTTTTATCAACCAAGAAATTGGGTATTTACTACCATCTTTTCAACCGCTGGGAAATTGCATTAAATGACTGGTAACCGAAGGAATTGTCATTTCATTTTATACAGAATTTAATGCACTTTCGAATGGTGTATCTGTTTCTTCGGTTACCAGTCATCGGTTACTAGAAACAAGCATTATTCAAAAACTGTTATAGTTTCAATAGGGCGATTTTTGCCATCTTTTCAACCGCTAGAAAATTACATTAAATGACTGGTAACCGAATGAATTATAACTCTATTTTATATAGAATTTAATGCACTTTCGAATCGTATATACGTTCTTTCGGTTACCAGTCATCGGTTACTAGAAACAAGCATTATTCAAAAATTGTTACAGTTTCAATAGGGCGATTTTTGCCATCTTTTCAACCGTTAGAAAATTACATTAAATGACTGGTAACCGAATGAATTATAACTCTATTTTATATAGAATTTAATGCACTTTCGAATGTATATACGTTCCTTCGGTTACCAGTCATCGGTTACCAGAAACAAGCATAATTCAAAAACGGTTACAGTTTCAATAGAAGGATTTTTTTGCCATATTTTTAACCGCTCGAAAATTACCTTAAATGCCTGGTAACCGCAGGAATTGTCACTTCATTTTATACAAAATTTAATGCACTTTCGAATGGTATATCTGTTTTCTCGGTTACCAGTCATCGGTCACCAGAAACAAGCATTATTCAAAAATTGTTACAGTTTCAATAGGGCGATTCTTGCCATCTTTTCGACCGCTGGAAAATTACATTAAATGACTGGTAACCGAATAAATTATCACATCATTTTATATAGAATTTAATGCACTTTCGAATGGTATATACGTTTCTTCGGTTACCAGTCATCGGTTACCAGAAACAAGCNATTTTATACAGAATTTAATGCACTTTCGAATGGTATATACGTTTCTTCGGTTACCAGTCATCGGTTACCAGAAACAAGCATTATTCAAAAATTGTTACAATTTCAATAAGGCGATTTTTGCCATCTTTTCAACCGCTGGCAAATTACATTAAATGACTGGTAACCGAATGAATTATCACATCATTTTATACAGAATTTAATGCACTTTCGAATGGTGTATCTGTTTCTTCAGTTACCAGTCATCGATTACCTGAAACAAGCATTATTCAAAAACTGTTATAGTTTCAATAGGGCGATTTTTGCCATCTATTCAACCGCTGGATAATTACATTAAATGACTGGTAACCGAATGAATTATCACTTCATTTTATACAGAATTTAATGCACTTTCGAATGGTGTATCTGTTTCTTCGGTTACCAGTCATCGATTACCTGACACAAGCATTATTCAAAAACTGTTATTGTTTCAATAGGGTGAATTTTGCCATCTTTTCAAGCGCTGGAAAATTACATTAAATGACTGGTAACCGAAGGAATTGTTACTTCATTTTATACAGAATTTAATGCACTTTCGAATGGTGTATCTGTTTTTTCGGTTACCAGGCATCGGTTACCAGAAACAAGCATTATTCAAAAACTGTTATAGTTTCAATAGGGCGATTTTTGCCATCTTTTCAACCGCTGGAAAATTACATTAAATGACTGGTAACCGAATGAATTATCAGTTCGTTTCATACAGAATTTAATGCACTTTCGAATGTTGTATCTGTTTCTTCGGTTACCAATCATCGGTTACCAAAAACAAGCATTATTCAAAAACTGTTATAGTTTCAATAGGGCGATTTTTGCCATCTTTTCAATCGCTGGAAAATTACATTAAATGACAGGTAACCGAATGAACTATCACTTCATTTTATACAGAATTTAATGCACTTTCCAATGGTATATTCGTTTCTTCGGTTACCAGTCATGGTTACCAGAAACAAGCATAATTCAAAAATTCTTACAGTTTCAATAGGGGGATTTTTTTGCCATATTTTGAACCGCTGGAAAATTACATTAAATGACTGGTAACCGAAGGAATTGTTACTTCATTTAATACAAAATTTAATGCACTTTCGAATGGTGTATCTGTTTCTTCGGTTACCAGTCATCGGTTATCTGAAACAAGCATTATTCAAAAACTGTTATAGTTTGAATCAGCTCATCCCTTTTAAAATAGAATAAGAACATCGGTCTTCATGATTTATATCAAATATTTTACATTCTGCAAATATCAAATTACTCTTCCTTACATGCCATTTGAAAATCACATGAATCAACTGCAAACAGTAGCAAATTGAAAACGATCGATACTCAAGAGGAGAAAATGCGAACAACTATTTTATTCATTACGCATATACATGCAAATTATCCCATATAATAAAATATTCAGGAGTGAAATCTATCCTTCTATATCTACATAATTTTTCACTTAAAAATTATCTCTCCCTTTAATGCCTTTCGAAAACCATATTGATAAAAGCTGATGTAAATTACGCAGTCTGGACTTTTTCTCAGAAAACTCACTCTAATGGAGTTGATTCATTAAGAAAACAATTTCTCCCCTCGGTCTAGCAAGAAGCATAGTTTCCATAGTGGAGACCTTCGAGAAATGAAAAATTGAAGGCACTCCAACTTCATATCACTACTTTTCCTTCGCAATATGCGCGCACCCTTAAAGTATACGAGCCAAGATTATACGTGACGATAAAAGGACTTGGAGGCCAACGTAAAAGCTTATTAAATTACAAGTACGTTACGTTATTACCCTCCCGTCTCGCCCCTTGGGATCCCAGAATAATGAATAACCCAGCGAACTGATACAAAGTCAAGTTCGTATCAGGTGAAACGAAGAAATGAAACGTGCGCACGAAACGCACACCGAGAAACAAACACGGAACTCGGAGCGCATGTAGAAAGTAAAAAATGCGCGTTTAATATGTTTATATTGATCTTTCACTCGATTATTATGATGATGGTCAACAATGTGTTAAACTTTCTTCTTGTATTATTCCATGCGGCCTCGAGCCATCTCGCAAGCGTTCACTTTCGTTTTGACAGCCAAACTGGTTTTTCACTTGCAATTTGAGACCATTAATTACCGTTGGTAGATGACAACGGTTTTTGCTGTTGGTTTTTGTTATAATTACGGTTGGCACACTCCGAGTCATCATTTACAATGAACATGGCAACAACGGAATTAATTTTTGTTGGAAATTTTATTTACAGTAACAATATCTTTAGACTAGACTTTCTAAGAATAAAATATAAGTTAATTATTGAGAATATCCTAGTTAGTATTTGTAGCCTCCATGGCTATCATAGTGTTGGCTAATCGTTTCCGGTACTTTGTAACTGGAGGAAATTCCCGAATAACTTGCATATTCAGGATATTTGGAGTATTTGACAGGATGTTTTTCGTAGTAGATATCTTTGCTGGTTGATGGATGGTAACTAGATGGGAACTTGTAGTCCCCTTTCAGATATTTACCACTCTCATATCCTGAATACTCCTTAGCGTATCCCAGACTTAACCCATGTCCGAATCCATGATCCAATTTATGATCATGATGAAGATCTAATCCTGCCAACTCGTGATGAGTGCCAAAATGTCCTGATACTCCGTGGCCGTCTCCATGATGATGATGAAGACCATGGCCATAGCTGCCATGCAGCTCACTTGATAGGCCACCGACGAGCCCAGAAAGTATCGAAGGGCGATGATGCCCAGATCCGTGATGATGGGCACTGTCATGGACATGCTTCAACTTCAGGTGGAAGTCGTCGTGAACGTGGTGCACCTGGTGCAGGTCGTGATGATGATGAGGTACCTCGTGATGGTAGTGTACCTTATGTAGTTCGTGATGGTGCCCCTTGGGTACCTCGTGATGGTACGCCTTGGGCAGATCGTGATGGTGCACCTGGTGATGGTCGTCGAAATAGTGATGATTCTTGATGTAATGGTGTTCAACACTGGGTGCTTTGACTGGGTATGGCACAGGAATCTCAACCTTCGTGGGTACCTTCACATGCACGGGCTTCTTGACGATGACTGGGTATGGTTGCGGTACAGGCACCTCCACAGGCTGCGGCACTTTCACGTAGACTGGCTTAGCGACTGGTACTGGCACATGACGTGTCACTTCCACCGGATATGGGCGTTCCACTGGTACTGGGTATGGTTGGAGTACCTCGATTGGTACGGGACGTGGTACCTCTACGGGTTTGGGTACAGGTACAGGGACAGCTACAGGACGCGCGACGGTTACAGGGTATGGTTGGGGTACCTCAATAGGGATGTTTTGGGTTTGGTGAGAAATCGAGATGGTGTTACCACCTCCAAGACCATAACCACCATTCAGGGTGGAACCTCCAGATGAGGTGACCCCGGAAGAGATTCCTCCGTGACTTGTCAACTTCCCGATTGCAGCATAGTCTACAGAGTGACCCAAACCAACCAGACCTTTTCCGAAAGACACTGTGGTGTATTTATGACCATTTCCGTTTACCGGATTTTCGTTTGAATTTGAAGGTGGGGTTTGGACTGGGGCAGTTTGTTGGTAATTTGCCCCTGTTGTCAATGAACTACCAAGATATTGAGGGGTTTGAGCTGGAGCGGTCTGAGCTTGAGGTGGTAGATATTGAGCACTTTGAACTTGCTGCTCTTGCGATTGTGAGGGTATCCCAATCCAGCCACCATTTCCGCTTCCGGAAGTCTGGAATCCACTAGTTTGTAATCCAGGAGGACTCAAATCGGAGGTGATGTCTCCTTGCAGCAACCCACAACTTCCAACTGCAACCCCAGCTAGCAAAATCTGAAACCAAATCGTTATCTATTAGTATCTTCAAAGTTCCAAATTTTTGGTCTTCAACACACCAGCAATCTCATTCTGTCGTGGAGCGCCATCAAATCGAATGTGACAAGCAAGTGCTCTCGTTTTCGTTTTTATAGGAAGTGACCGAACCGCGCCTTCGTCTTCTTCGGCTTCTTCGTCGATGACCGCGAAGAAACCAGAAGATTCGAGGCAGACGGAAAACATGCAGTGGATCACTTTCGTTCTCCATGTGTTGATGATGACGAGATGTGAAATGTGCTCCAGTGAACCCACTCTTGTTTTCATTTCTTCAGGCATCGCCGAAATTCGTCGGCTCCACGAATCGAAGAATGCTCGAATTAATTAAATGCAAGATCTAAATGCGAAACCGGATTTCTCTTGGTTTCATGGCTGCATTTCATCAATTGCCAGCTCAATTATTGGGAATTTTGGCAATGAATTTGCATTTTATGGTCGCGTTTCTTGTTCCTAACATTTCCACAACTCTCTCTTAACTTATATAAACTATAATTTGCATTCAGTGCATTGGAATTTGATGACAAGTTAGTTGACCCAAAATTTGACTCCTAGATATCATGAACTTTATAACTAGTTAAAACTTAATTAGGAAACTAAAATTTGCATATTTAACTCAAAATTATTATTTCAAATTGTTGCTTCATTTTGGGCACTCTCCTATCTTGCAAATTCTACCTAAAACGATTAATTTCTGTGAAGGAATATGTATTTTTATAACAAAATGAGAGAGAGTTCAAATATTAAAATTAATGACTTGCAACCAAAAGATGATTTTACAGGCGTCCAAAGCCAAACGAGACACATAAATCATCAATTTTACTTTATTATTTCTAAGCGAAAATAATCAGGAAGAACACCTGAGTACAGCAACCAAAAAAGAAATCTTCAGAGTGAGATTATTCAACAAATTTAAATTTTATTGGTCGAACTGATTTCGATTTGATACGATGGTAACAAACTCACAAAGCGCACCTCATAAATTATCCAAAATGATATTTCTCTTGTTTCGACTTTTGTCATTGTGCAGTTGATTGGTTAAATATTCAAATCAGTTTTCTATTACCACTCTACATTTAAAAGTTTTTGCTTCAGAGATTTACAAAGAAGACTTAAATAACACTAAAGAAAACTGTTACAAAAAATGTAGACATGATGATCAAAATTTTGGATTTTGGACCAAACTTCTAGATCAAATCTCAAATGCCCACTAAATTAAATATCATGCCCAAGATGATTCCATTCACTTCATAATCGTATGAAGAACAAAGTTGTCGTGTAATTTATGATCAGCAACGAATCCATTCATCAAAACAAAGTGACAAGACGGTAAAAACGTGTCTGGATCCATTACTGCAAGAGAAGCACTCGCATTCGACATCCGATAATGGTCGCTTTTGTTTCCGCGACAAATGAGCGATTGAGTTGGTATAACACGCGCAGAAGAAAAGCAATTTTCCGACCAGATGGAACGCATTACGCGTCTGAACGTGTCGCTCAAAAGGATTTCGATCTCGATTTGTAGTAAACGATTGACTCGGATCTCTTCGTGTGCTAATAACTAGACAAGAAGATTCCTGGAAAGATTTCAGTGCAATGGAAACATGCGGCCGGAATAATTTTGCGTTAATACGTAATGCATTCGCAAAATTGCCGGTTTGATAATACGCTATAAATCATGAGGTAGTCATCTGTTTCTGATGGATTTTCGGTGCGGATGCTGCTCAGAGATGATGCGAGAAAGTTCTTCAGGTCGGCTCGTTCGTCGCTTGAAAGAAAGTTGCATGTGGAATTTATGAATTTATATTGCCCACTGATGTCATCGCAAAAATACCTCGTAACTTTTATTCAGTCGTGCAACAAAAAGGGAATGTTGTCAACTCCGGAAAAAGTTTTCAACATTCTAAAACGACCAAAATTGAAACTCCGAAGATTCCAAACGTTTAGATTTAATTTACAATTTAGTTTACTCATTGGAAGAATTTCATGAAGTTATTTATGATCAATTTACCTTATTACAATTATTGACAAAAATGTCACAACCAAAATCATAAAAGTCAAAAAATATTTGAGTAACATTCTTTTTATGAAAACCGAAAAGTAAGTCTTATATTTTTTAATTGATCTATCTAAATGTGAAATTTTCTGGATCAATATTTATCACTCACAGAAATTACACGCAATTGCAAAAGTACAATAATATATTACCCACATAAAACATTAATTCATGCTGGGACAAACCCACAATTAATTATACCCTGAGAAAATTACATTGAACTTGATAAATTAACTCATTGCAATGAAAATTAGTGCAATAATTCTAATTCTAATTTGTTTATTTCAGGTGAGTCTTCCTAGAAAATAAATTATATATTCAAATAAGCAGTTTCTCACCATGGAGGAAGTTAAAAATGAAAAAACAATGAATGAAGAATCAATGGAAATATGTATGGATGTATCGTAAGTATTTAATTCTAATTGTTTCTAAATCAGCAAGTCTAAAATTAATACAAATTGAAATTATTTAAAAAAATGTATATCTCTGGTTGCCTATACTGCAACTGAGCTAAATTTACGCATATCTGGTTGCCTATTGTGAACACTGCTAGTGTGAATTAAGATCACTAGTGTGCATCGCTTATTTACTAATAAGCAATAGGTCACATAACCAAAATTAATAAATTAACAACATACGAGTAGTTGCACTCTTCAAGGTAAGATAAAATCAATAGAAAACTATTAAATGAGCTATTCAGGCTTTAGAAATATAAAGATAATTCTTTTATTAACCTAGAATAGTGTGAATATTGTAATTGAATGTTTATTGTTTTTAGGATGACTCTAAAGTCTCTTGCTTCATACCTTCAGCTAATTGAGAAGTACTGGGAAGTACAGGATGGTGGAAATGTGGCCAGTCTTCTTTCACTCAGATACAACCAAATTGCCCATTTGGCTCATGAGCACCCTGAAAACATGGTCAGCAAATTTGTCAAAATGCCCTTCGATGAGCTTGTAATATGTCATCTGAAGGGTGTCTACTTTGCCTCACAAGGTAAATACCTGGATGCATATCAACAGCAAAGCCAGTTGACCCAAGCCCTGACCAAAATCATGCAAGCAAAGAAAGAGGAAAATTGGTTCCTTCCAATAATGTATGTGGCTTGCTTGGATTTGAGACTCTTGGCCCAGCGAGCTGAAAAAGACAGAATTGGAGTCACTGAGAAACCTGGTGAAATCATGGAGAGGGCAGCAGATTGTCTAATGGGTTGCTTTCGGGTATGTGCTGCTGATAATAGATCTTCAGATCAAGATACAAAGAGAATGGGCATGCTGAACCTTGTTAATCAGCTATTCAAGGTATACTTTAGAATCAACAAACTGCATTTGTGCAAACCGTTGATTCGAGCTATCGATTCATTGCCTTTCAAGGATAATTTCTCCTTGAGTCAACAAATCACTTATCGATTTTTCGTTGGGCGCAAGGCAATGTTTGATAGCGACTATAAAGCGGCTGATAACTATCTGACTTATGCGTTTGAGAATTGCCATAAACAAAGTCAGCGAAATAAACGGCTGATTTTGATTTATTTGGTGCCTGTTAAAATGTTGCTAGGATATATTCCAAGCAGAAAAGTTTTGGAAAAGTATGATGTAATTCAATTTTGGGAACTTGTTCAGGCTGTTATTCAGGGAAATCTGAAAGCATTTGATGAGTTGATGATAAAGCATGAAGAGTTCTTTATTAAATGCGGCATTTATTTAATTGTTGATAAGTTAAAAATAATAGCATATAGGAATTTATTCAGGAAAGTTTATCTCATATTGAATACACATCAAATTCCTGTTGAAGCATTGCAAACTGCTTTGGTGTCTTTAGGGCAGACTGATGTTGATTTAGATGAGACTCAATGCATTGTTGCTAACTTAATTTATGAAGGCAAAATTAAGGGCTATATTAGTCATCAGCATAGAAAAGTTGTTGTAAGTAAGCAGAATCCTTTCCCTCCTTTAACAACTCTGTCTTAAGAAGAGTAAGTTTCTTAGTAGAGGGATAATTAATAATTTTTTTATTTCATTTTTGAATGGAATCTTGAAATTAAAATGCCTGTCTAAGAATAATTATCAACAATTTCACAATACGTTTAAATTAATAACAACTTATCATTAGGTGTAAATCATTACAATTTGAATGTAATTTACGTTTAATAATTTGAAATGTTATTATTTTGTACCAAAATGTATTAAAAAACGAAAAAAAATATTCAATTTATTATTAACTTTTATTTCCCACTTAATTTTATGTATAGACTGGAAAGAAGTTTTAATTATAATCCATAAAAAATCGTTTTAAAACTGATAGGAGAGTTAAATATATTTTATACAATAAATAATTTGTTTATTGCTTAAATTTGCTATAAAATGCAATAGCAAATTAACTGGCAAATAAATTAATTAAGCAATATATAATTAAATACTAATCTAGTCTCTAGAAATAGACTACAAAATTTGAGGAATAATTTGGAAAGTCCGATTATTAATTGTTCTATTAAAAATACAAATTTTTCACAATTTTTGAAAGTTTTAAAAGTAGCACGTATTAAATTTTGTATGTTTATAAAATTTCAATGGATTTATTTTACATTAGTTGTGATTATTCAAAGAGAACAATTTGAAACTAAAACTTTTATCAGATTGAAATGAATTGTTGAATTATGATAATAACTAACAATTATTAACTTAAATTTAAATCTTCGTTCAATCAATGTCTCATGCCAAATTTGTATTTATTAGTTATTTTTATTGCCTACTTAAATTTATGTTGGTTTATAAAAATTTATTAAAAATATATAATTCATGAAAAGTGCTTCTAAAATTGTTAAGCAATATAAAGTTTAATAATTAACTAATTTTGCTGCTTTCAAACTTTAAGTTTGTCTATAGCTGAAATTTGTTATCGTGAAGTTCAAAAGCGGATTTATTGGCAACGTTAATTTAAAAAAAAAATAACATTGGTCATGGTCCCAAACTTTAAAAATGGGGTCCTAGAAATGCAAAATTTTTGTTTTTCATTTCTTTAACTGCGTATAACTTTTAAATGATTGGACCAATTAAACAAAAGATGGAATCAAATTATAGATCTTGATGAGCACTTCAAGTATTCATTCTTTATTGATGTTCATTATGCACTTTTAAGATTTGCAATATCTCTTACTGTTCTAATGTTATAAGCGATTAAATTCGGTGTGCGTTGAGTCTCCAGTTTGCGGGTGAGCCACGAGCGCGTCGCAGTAGTCTAGCACACGGGAGACTACGTTGAGTCTCTCGCTACTTGCGTTACTGCAGAGCGCATCGTGACTCACCTCGTGGCGTTCGGGTACTGTAGAAGTAAAGTTTAAATCGTTATATTTAACGAATTTATCTCATTAGATTCAGAATGTAACCAACTTAAATACCACTGCATTTAATATGACATATTATGAGGTGCTTAAACAATACAATTATTTAAAAATAAATGCAAATATCTTCTAAATAAATAGGTAATAAACTTTTTCACAAGCAGAAATCGATTCATTCTTTAGTACTGTTCATTATGTACTTTTAATATTTGCAATATCTCTTACCGTTCTAAAGTTATAAGCGATTTAATTCGATGCGCGTTGAGTCTCCCGTTTGCGGGTGAGCCACGAGCGAGTCGTAGTAGTCTACTGCGCGAGGGACTCCGTTGGGAGGGTCGCGACCTGCGCTACTGCAGAGCGCGTCGTGGTAGCCCTCGCGGCGCTCGGGTGTTGTGAACGTAAAGTTTAAATGGCTATATCTCACGAACTATCAATCAGAAAATATGTTAATTAGTCTCATTTTATTCAGAATTTAACCGACCAAAATGTTATTGCTTTCAATGTGAAATATTATAACGTGCTTAAGCAATACAATTATTTAAAAATAAATGAATGTACCTCCTATATAAACAAGAAGCAAGAATTTTCCCGAGCAGAAATCGATTCATTTTTTAGTGCTGTTCATTATGTACTTTTAATATTTGCAATATCTCTTACCGTTCTAAAGTTATAAGCAATTTAATTCGTTGCGCGTTGAGTCTCCTATTTGCGGGTGAGCCATGAGCGCGTCGTTGTAGCCTACAGCGCGAAGGACTCCGTTGAGTCGCTCGCGACCTGCGCTACTGTAGAGAGCGTCCCGGCACTCCGCGCGGCGTTCGGCTGTTGTGATCGTAAAGTTTAAATGGCTATATCTCACGAACTAACAATTAGAAAATAAGTTAATTGGGCTCATTTTATTCAGAATTTATATTGTGTTTAAACAGTACAATTATTTAAATATAAACCCAAGTATTTTCTATATAAACAGGAAATAAAAATTTTCGAAGGCTGAAATCGATTCATTTTTTATTGCTGTTCATTATGCACTTTTAATATTCACAGTATCTCTTACCGTTCTAAAGTTATAAGCGATTAAACTCGATGCGCGTTGAGGCTCCCGTTTGCAGGTGAGCCATGAGCGCGGCACAGTAGTCTACTGCGCGGGAGACTTCATGGAGTCGCGCGCTACTTGCGCTACCGCAAGCGCGTCGTGGTGCTTCTCGCGGCGTTCGGGTATTGTCGATGTAAAATTGAAATCGCTATATCTCACGAACTGTTAATGAGAAAATATGTTACTTAGTCTCATTTGATTCAGAATTTAACCGACTTTAAGGCTATTATATTTAATGTTAAATATTACAATGTGGTTAAACGATACACTTATTTAAAAATAAATGCATGTATCTCCTATATAAATAGGTAATAAAAGTTTTCGCAAGCAGAAATCGATTCATTATTTATTGCTAATTATGTTGCATTTTTAATATTTACAATACGTCTTCACGTTCTAACGTTATAAGCGATTAAATTCAATGCGCGACGACTCTCTCGTTAGCGGGTGAACCACGAGCGCGTCGCAGTAGTCTATTGTGCGCGAGACTGCGTTGAGTCTCTCGCGACTTGGGTTACTGCAGAGCGCGTTGCGGCACCCCTCGCGGCGTTCGACTATAGTGGAAGTAAAGTTTAAATTGCTATATTTTAAGAACTATCAATGAGATAATTCGTTACTTTACTTTAAAGATTTAAAACTTAAATTTAAATCTTTGTTGAATATGTACATCAATATTTTAAATGTTGGCATTTTGGCGCAAAGAAGATGTTTGCTTCTGATACTTCGCTTGCTTTGTGACTCTGTTTGTCACTTCTTAGGACGTTGCCTTTTAAATGAAACTGCATAATTGAAAATGAAAAAAAAAGTTTTTCCCGGGATTCGATCCCAAAACATTAGCGTTGGATTACTTGAACGTACTAGCTGCGCCACGAAGGCTTCTTGCTATCACCGTGTTATTTTATAAAGACAAAATCTAGATGAAACATTTTATCATAGTTTTTAATTATTTTGACTAGATTTTCTAAACTTTTTCTGTCAGTAGTCAAATTGGTTCAGTCATTCTTACGTGATGATGCGTCAAAGTTTGGACACCTCATTTTTATTACTTTAGATATGAAATATGAAGAAAAAGTAAGTTCTTGGCGGCACAAGCATACATTTCTCAGATTAGTTACGTCCAAATGCAATTTCAGATAGTATAAATCATGAGCGACAGGAAATTCAATTATACCAAACCAATAATTGGCCATTTTTTCCAATTGGTATTGCCACACATCAAGTTCACACTTGGTAGTTTTATGCCTTGCAGAAATTTGCCAGCCGCCTTTCATCGTCGTCCATCAATCTTTACGGATAAAACTCAACACGTTCCGATGCGAAACGGCAATTTATTCGCCCCTAGAAGCAACCCTCAATTAATTGAAACGTTGAAATTATGGTCGAACGCTTTGTTATCAGGTGCTGCACCCTTGCCCAAATAAATTAATGATATTATCGGCCCATTGCGGCATGCGATATTGAATCCGGTTTGTAATTGTGATCTTTTTACCATCGGCCCTCCAATTTGGGCGCAGTTTACCAAACAGGCGTCCATTTACCCCCATCCAGGACAAGATAGGACCATGGCTCGCAAGATAGATATCGTATTATGTGTAATTCGAGCTGTTCAAGTAGTAATTACGACTGGTTACAATGTGCAGGCTCTTGTATCCTGTTGGCAGCCGTTCATGGACATTGCTGAATTAACTGCCTCATCCTCGTCGTCCCTTCGAGGACAATGTGCGTGCATCGCTGAAGCACAAGGATTAATACGCTCATATACGTTGCGGTTTATTGCCGGTGCTGTCAAAGCGCATGCAGGAGGAACACATCAATTCACATCTAATAAATTTAATTGCCCTTTACGAGAGAGTGCCGCCTCCAACGGCCACCAATCATTCCAACACTTGCTCAATTAGCGCGCGCGGGCGTAAAGAAACGGGCAAATCCAGCGTTTGATGCCAATCAGCGACTTGTCGAGTACATGCTGCGAATACTACAACTTGATGGCTGGATTGGGAATCAATCGATTTTCAATCAGCCAATGCGCCGACGTTATTGCTGCATTTGCACTTGTTCACTCGTTCGCCAGCAGCGAATTACAGAGAGTATAATGCAAATTAGGCGTAACTGGAATGTACGCACCCCTTGGTTCTTCAGTCGCGAATTCGGAGTCGCCCGGCTGCATCAAAGGCCAATTTCCGACAAATTGATTTCGCCCGAGACGCCAAATTGAATTTATATCAAACGTTTCCACTGGAAGATTGCTTCCCGGCGCGCATTCAAAAGCGGAGCCGGATAACAGCGTCTTTGAGAATCTTTCCAGAGGTCGTCTTCCAGGACTCGAGGATAACTAGCTGTTGCTTTCAATTCCTGATTGTAAGCCCGAGACGGGTTTTCATATTTACGATGCAAAGCTGTGAGCTTAGATGCACTTGTTAATTGTTGCTAGTTGCAGTATACAAACAAAATTTCTTGAATCTTTGAAATTCAGAATATTATTTCAAAATTGAAGCTAAAATTTTCCCAGGATGCTCAGCAAGTTTTAGCATTACTTGGCAGTTCATTTAACAGAGGTGATATCAACATACCTTTGTTTTAATTAAGTATCTTGTTTGAGTGTAAGGATCACCAAATTTAATCGTTGCTCTTTATCAGATTCAACTGTTGGGCTGGCTTCAATTTCAATCAAATGAAATGCCCATATTCCGGGAATATGGGAATCCTGCGCATATCTGCATTGCGAGGCAGGTCCTGATGTAATAACTCATCATGAAGGTAAACAGTTAGGGCTTAAAGAGGCTCACATGGATATTTTACCGGGATGGATGCATGTGTACACGGCCTAAGAGGTCGAATTTGGCCCATTGTATCCCCTACTAAACACTAAATATTAAATCGGTTTGCAGTAGGATTTGCCTCCAAGTCGGATGTTAGTTGAGGATGAATTAACGACCATTTTCGGGCCGACATTAAACAGTTCGTTATGCATGCAATAATTATATGGTCGAGTTGGAAGATGTAGGGTTGATGAATTTTGGATATTTGCTAGGGGTGAATTCAAAGGAAGAGCTTAATTTCTAATACTGATTATTGCAAGTATTCTCAGTTGGAAGAGGAGTGTAAGATATAAAGGACTCTCTAGAGAAACTGAAATTGCATTTGATCCTGGAAATTTCAAACGTTCAGAATTATTTCAGAATTACTGAGTTTAGTCAGTTTTAAGAATACTTTCAGCTTGTATTTCTGATGAGACATAGGGCATTCATTTCTATGAAATTTGAATTTCACTGAAACATGATTCTGGAAACTGGTGAACCCAAAATTTTTGTATCACTTAATATCCGGTGTTAACGAATTAAATACGCCATTTAGAACATCTAATGCCACTCCTAAGCCCAAACTTAAATGTCCTCGCCCATCCTCCAGAAAATTAGTGACCCACGATGGAGCATGGTGGGCTACTAGCACGTTAATAGCTCTCAACCCCAAACAAAACCACCCCCGCAGAAGCCAAAGGGGGGACAATATTAGAAGCTGTACAGCATCTCGTAGAACATCAATCCTCTGGCTTGCGGCGGTCCAAAAAGGTCAAGCCTTCGAGCGACGCGGCCGAAAATCAAATACGGGAAGCCAACAGTCCTCGGTCCAAAAGGATCACACTAATACGCGTAATGCAGTCCTGGAGGATCCAGGAGTAGGAAGGAGTGAAAGGATGAAACGGGAAGGCAAACTCCCGCATATTATTATTTATCATCGCGCGTGAAATGCGGCCGTTCGGCCAGAGTGGATGCAGACAATTCCCACATTCAATTATTTATTTGCTCTGCATACCTTCGTCTGGAGCAAGTCACCGAAACACGGGATTGATAATCGGGCCGCAACATTACCTCGGAATGCATGCAAATATGCCCCGGGGAATTATAGAAAATGCACCCGAACGAACTCATCTCGTCATTTGCATTGCACTCGCGTTCATATCCAATTAACATCATTAATTATCGCGGTATCGACGGCGCATGATTTATTCGAGTTGCGCATCGCGCTAATGCGAACAAATATTTATCTGAAAACACGGTGTTGAGTTACTTGCCGCAACAACTAACTCGTTGATTGCAGCCGCAAAAGGTTCGATCATCGAGCATGCGGCATCTATGAATAATCCGCGCTCATTGTTTCGTTTATTTTATTGGAGGCTTGTTTCAACAGATTTGCGCACACTTATTCATACAAATAGCGGGAATAGGGGGAATTCGGGACTTGTTGTTGTTCTCGGGATGGAATTTCATGCGGCACGCGCGCTCGTTGGTAAATTATTAACATAATGCAGTTGTTGGTGGAGTGTATTTGCATATTGGGCTCATTCGAGTTCTGGAGCACACCACCGATTCCAATTTGCAAACACATCAGCATCGGCAATTGCATTCCGAATTTGAATTCGCATTTGAAATATTCAAGCCGTGCCTGGATTTGTGGTGATCCCCACTTTTCGTGCCAATCCATTTTTGGTCTTCCTTATCAGTTCCCACTTTTATACATTCTTGACCGGCGTGTTGCGTGCGATCTATCATATTTCGAGTCTTTCTTGTTCGTGCGCGTTGTTTATGAAGTGAAGTTGTTTACCGAATTTGTGAGACTGATTGCATAATTTTGTGATGTTTCGCGTTGACGTGAGTGGAGCCCCGAAAAAGTAGCCTCACAAAATTCAGTGGAACAATAAAGGTAGGATCATCATAGAAACCAATTTCTGAGACATGATTGTTGATTTAAACGTTTCTTGAGATATTTAATAATGTAAAATCTAAATTGCTGAATGCAATACAAATGCTGAAATGTGATATAATGTGATTGAAAAATGAATCGTTAATGATAGTAGGGATTTAATTAAATTGTGCATTCAATTGCAAGTGTATAGATAATAATTAAAGCTGCTTCTGATTATATTTGATTTTGTAACAGAGAATCCTGGCAAATCATCATTTCAATGATTTATTAGTAATCATTACTAGGTTTTAATTAAAACTAAAATTTTATTAGAAATTGCAACGAATAATACAATCGCTATATATTATTAATAAATAATAAGAAAAGTATATTTTTTTGACGATTACATTTTTTGGGTGATAAAATGAAATATAATTTGTAATTATTTTAGTTTCATAAACAAATCCATTAAATATTTTGATTATAAACCAATATTTGCAATAAGCATGAAATGAAAAATATGGTTGCATTAAATATTAATAAAATTGAACTGGGCATTTTAATTTTCTTCATTCAAGTGTAATTTAAAATGCTAATTAAATAATATATATTAATGCAAAATATTTGTTTTTAAATTAAAAGTTTTACTATATATGAAAATAAAAAGGTAATGAAACAAAAGCACTGTTGTTGTGAAAATTTTAATTAAGTATAAAATAAGATAAAATAATTAAATGCTAAAAAAGGGTCAAAAATTAATTTAAATTCCCGCTACTTTTTCTGATCTATCGATTCGATTCGAATCCATTAATGAAATATGAACTAGTTGGATATTGAGAATTCGTCGATTTTCATATCGTGAAAGATAAAACATCCTCGCGAGCTCGAGCTCATCATGAAAGTCAATATTGAAGTAAACAGAAGAGTGCAGCAAATTGAATTTATTACACCTGAAGATCGGCTTTAATTACTTTTCGCGCCCGAACTGAAATGCGCATCAGCAATAAATCGACTGAATTGTTTTTCTTGATACTACGTGCACCTACGAATAGATTCCCTTCGCGGGCGCTTCTTTGGCAGCTGTATCGATCAGCACTTGGAATTATGCTTCGCCTGTAACTTAAAACCGAATTGACGGCTGTTATCATCAGCCGGAAGCAGTCCGAGAAGAAATACGAAGCGATGCACGCACACGCCTAAATGTCATTTGGCGTAATTCCAATGATCATAACGAAATACACGCGAAGCAAAAGACCGACTTTTTTCCTCAAACGATGTTGTATCCATTGCCATGATGCAGCAAAACAACAAACAACGAAATAAATTACGCTTGTTTGCGCTGGCAGAGCGCCCTCGGTGAAATGAGAATATCATTCAATTTTTATTGAAATTATTTCATGTCTTCTTTTTCTGATTGCAGGTGAGTCCCTCCGAACAATCCGCAACCAGAAGCTCTGCAAGTTGTAAGTACCAGCCAGGAATATAAATTTATTTCACAAGGTACAAGAAAAAACTCCTCTTTGTGCTTTATTTTTCTTTTGGGATTCGTCTTAGTTGAAAGTACGACAAAATAATTAAAAAATCTCATTAAAAATTACTTACACAACTCAATTTTTGCTGTTTCTTGCGTATGCAACCCAACTCTTCATGTATTCGGAATGCTCTCTTGGTTGCATACACATTTCCTAGTTCGAATGAAAAGGCGCGAGATGTCGCTTTCTGGCTGCGTTCAAAAGTGAAGGAATTTCAGTTTGATAGAGCTTCAGGATAAGAGTGACCCCAAAAAGCTTCATATTAATGTTGTCTGGCCGTCAAGGGCGACATTTCTCGACCGCATGCGGATTAAATTAAGAATGGCATTCAACGCTGCCTTCACTTTTCACTTTTCTCAGCCGCATTAAAGATGACAGGAAGAACTCCAAGACCGTCAAACGTTGCTAACGATCCTGTTATTGTTGAAGATTTGCATTATGCTTTTGTAGTTTTTTGCAATTTAATTTTTGAACATCTCCGATTACGCCAGGATGATACGGGACTTAATCTCGGCTTTTGTAGGTGAAATATTCCCGGTAACGTGCTTTGGGTTAACGGGAGGAAAAAGGTCGAAAAAGGTCGGGCCAAAAACCTGCCATTTCAAGTTTATTCACGTTTTTGATGCTTTCTTATCTCGGGGTATTCATCTACCTATACAAATATGGAACATTTGATATCAGTGGGGAAAAGCTTTCCTGCTAGAAACGTGGAATCAAAATTTTCGAGTGTTTAGATATGTATTTTAATGTGATATTTTGAAATCAGGAAAAGAAAAAGCAAAATCCTAAGATTATTGACAATGGGAAAATGTATCAGCACGGACATTTTTAAAGTTGTGTACAAAATATAATTTTATATATAAAATATTGAAATCGGTTTAAAACTTTATCTTTTATAAGCCAAAATACAAGGAAAACTATTTATTTATAATTTTGTGACAAAATACGTACTTTTCTGCGGAAAACTGAAATATCAATATTAAAATCTAATAACTTTGATTTTAAGCAAAAACTTCATGCTTCTATTTAACTAGTTACGAGCCAAAATAGAATAGTTGAAAGCATTTTCATATTTTAAATGTTTACTCGCAAAATAGTTTTATTTTCATAAAGCTATAAATAATTCAACAGAAAATTTAAGCAGCTTTTACTAATTTCAACCACGCGTATCTATTAAACCGAGAGAAATATTTAAAATTTGAGAAAAGTGTGTTATAGTTGAATATTATATCTAAGGAATAATGACAGCGAATTTAATTTTTGGCCAGGTTTTATGGATGTAAAATTTACGTTTATCAAATTATTTATTACACCGAACTGCATCAAGGCAATTTTAAAAAATGAAAAGAATGCGAAAGAGTAAGAGTTGGATCAACGATTAAAACAAAAATCAAATTTGTATCTCAACGCATTCGCGAGATATAGCAATTTAAAGTAGACAATGTTAGGAGTCTCGCGCAACGCGCGCTGCTGCCAGGCATCTCGTAGAATCGTAATGTACGCGCGGGTCGCGCGCGGCTCCGCGAGGCTACCGCGCGTCGTTGCACTGCAGCGCGCGTTACCGATGGTCATTTGCGCTGCGTCCAAAGTTACATTAATTTTATTACCGTATAACTTTTAAACGGAGAATGATATTTAATATCTGCAAAAAGGATGTTATAGGGGAAGAATAAACCTTTCAGAATATGTTACTTTAATTTATTTGCGATCAAATATTATAAGTTTAAAAAACAAATTTTTATATTAATTATTTGCATACTAGCATTTTTTAACCGCAGCCAAAACAACAATTTATGATAATTATACATTATTTAAATTATCATTTTTAATCAAAAGACATTTATAAGCAATACTTAAAAAGGACTAATTTGATATTTCAAATGAAAATGAATTAAATATCGAATAACTTTTATAATATTTATGAAATTTTAAAACTGAGAAAATACTGTTAAAGAAGAAACATACATGTCTCTAATAATCAAAGTCACAAATAATTGTTAACTTGAAATTTTAGCTAAAATTTATATTATCGCCTATATCATTGAAACTAATTGGATTAGTTCATAAACAGAAGAGAACTAGAAAGAATGAGAAAGCATAAAACCTTTCAGCTTAAAACCAAGTTTATATCTCAATGCCTTGATGAGATATTCCAATTTCAAAGATGTCGTCTGAAGACCCTTGCGTGGCATGCGCCGCTGCGACGAACGCCGGAGAGGCGCAGCGCAGCAGAGACTAGCGTCAGTCACTCCCGGAGCGACGTACTGCGATGCGCTCTAACAATGAGCGTGAAGTCAAGGATCAAAAATTGCACCAACTTTAATCACGCGTAGTTACTAAACAAACAGAGATATTTTAAATCTGTGAAAAGTATGTTATAGATAAGGGTTATATCTTTTAAATGGTTATAGCGAAAATAATTTTTGTTCAGTTTTTATGGCCTAAAAACTTACCTTCATTAAATTAATTATTACAACGAATTGGATTAAGATCATATGAAAACATGAAGAGGATACGAAAGATAAAGAGTTGGTTAAACGATTGGAATCAAAATCAAAGTTGTATGTCAACGCATTCGCGAGATATAGCAATTTAAAGTTGACTATTTTAGGAGTCTCGCGTTAGATGCGTAGCTGCCGCGCATCGCTTAGAATCGTACTGTATGCAAGGGACGCGTGAGTCTACCGCGCGACGTTCGACTGCCGCACGCGTTACCAATGGTCATGTGCAGTGGGTCCAAAATTTCATTAATTTTATTACCGCATAACTTTTAAACGGAGAACGAAATTTAAAATCTGTAAAAAGGATCTTATAGAGGAAGAATAATACTTTCAGAATATAGTCCTTAAAATTATTTGTAAATAGGTATTATAAGTTTAAATATTAGAAATGTATACAAAGTAGTTTCTTAGCAAGAAACGTTGGAAATAATACAATTTGAAAATCAAAAATAGTGTTTCTTCAGAAAAAAAAAATGAAAAGGATTAAGTGGAAATTATTTAAATGATTGAATCTCGTGTATCACTAATTGATATGAATTCATGCAGATAAATCAAAAGCGAATTTGTCATTCGATTGTGTAACGCAGATGACCACCGCTGTCGGTTTTGGGCTGTAATATTGGCAGGACATCAGTACAGAAATGCGGAGGAAGGTGTCAGCCGTCTCGTCCTGTTCCATCCTCCACCACCCGGGGCATTCTCGGCTGTGTCGCGACTCCCGCCCCAAATTGCTGTCCACGTTCTGTCGCCGACACGTGTCGTATTATGTTACTGATTGCGTTAGTAGCCCCAGGACGATTATTAGGGACACGGTGACACCGACTTGGCTCATCCATCAGAATTAATACCGTCACGGGTCATACTTGATTTTCGCCACCGTGCCCCATCTCTTCCTTGCTGATCCGACATCGTCCTGGAATTGACGCATTTCGTCCTGCAGCAGTTTTACGACGCCGAGATGCCGGGAAGCTGGAAGTGTTTTTATTTAGTGCAAAAGGCAAAAAATATGAATACATTTCTTCGACAAGGGCACTTTTGGGACAAGGACGGAAAAAGGGTTGGCGGACAAATTTATGAAGCGCTCCACTTTCCACCAGTCGAGAATTTACGAGTGTGAATGTAAAGTTCCTCCGAGTGCGTTTTTCCATTGTTAAGTTGCTCCTCGCTGCACTTCTTCATCCGAGGAGACAGCAATATGCCTCTTGGTTTTTCATCATCTCCATCTATTTGTTGATGGATCCTTGCGGGGAGATAATCCAAAATGGTACCAGATATGAAAACAGATCAAAAAACGAGGTCAGAATAATTCTTTTTGCGATTGGTATTGTCGATTGTCGTTGGGGCTGTTTTCAACATTGTGTTCCGGTGACGCGCAGACGCGGGAAACACGAGGCGTCGTTGGCGTCGCGACGCTTGCCCCATCAGTTGGTGCAAACCGCGTCGCAACCACGGATGCTTCCTCCTCGAAAGCGCGGCGTTCTATGAGGGTCCCGAATTTCCCTCCCTCTGGATGAGTGTGTGTGTTATCACTGGTGACCTGTTGACAGATATATAGATAAGAATAAAACTTATTACTTCAAATCCATAAACGGACTCACAAAGTTTAACTACGACAAACGAAATTTTTAGTGCGCTTGGTGGCTAGTTTAGTGGCTGAAGGATTTGATATTTTCTGGACTTCAAGTTCAAGGATTAATTGTGCCCACAAACAAGCTGTAAGTCCCCCAACTTTATTTGAAGCGCGTCAAAAGCATCAAGAAAAAGTTATCCTTACACAGAACTCGGGAAAATCGTGCTGGAGAAAGCGTAAAAAGGCGAAAAATTAGCCGTCACTTAACGTATGCCTGTCGGAAAATTGCATTGAACTTCCTTGCAACTTTATTTGTCGCCGACCGGGTCCAATTAGTGAAGTTTCATCGGTGAACGCTTGCAATTCAACGGAGCGAAGAAAAATCCAAAGTACTTTATGCGTCTGACATCTATCATCTACTCGCTAACTTTCGGCGTCTGATATCATTCGAAATGCGCTTCCTGATAGATGAGGGACTTTTCCTGGGGCCTCCCCATTTCCGAATATCGCTTTCAATTACGGTGCTCCACGTCTGATGCTATAAATATAAGCAGTAACCTCAAAGTTCCCACATCGAAATGTTGCCCGAAACGAACCGAAAGTTGCCTTTCATCCGAATGTGGTTGCGGGTTACAAACGAAAAGTAATGAATTTACACATGGATTTATCCTCCTCCGTCGACAAAGTTCGCCAACTACCATCTACCACGCCATCAACACCCAACTGCTTGATGTCGCTACTTTTTTCCTGCCATCAATGAAGTTTTTCTCGTTGTGCAAACAGCCCAAGTTTAAATTGCTACCGCCCCCTCCACGATAAGTGCAAAAACTATTAATAAATGAGTTAAAACTCTTTGAAATTGGGCTTTCACCAATTTACCAAGGAAATTAAATTGTCCTCATAAGAGTTAGGTCGTTTGGTGAGATTGGCGGAAGAGACGTTTTTATTCAAGGATAATGAGAAAAACTTTAAGGACGGATAATAAATGATCAAAACGAGGTAATATTTGGCCCAAAAACTAATTTTCTTGTGAATATCCTTAAGTTTCCTTGTCAGGAGAGCATTAATTCTAAGGACTATTTAAGTTGCGACTTCATTAGGAAGTTTTCAGGACGATTATTCAACGTTTTTATTGGAGATCCTTCGATTTGGTCTAAGTAATTTTCTATTGTTAACGATTCTCTTTTAGCTTAGCAATTTTTTCCTTGACCTTTTAACTCGAAATTTTATTCACTTTGCTATACTTTGATACATTACCCTGATGAATGTACCGCATTTAAATTTTTAGATATAAACTCTTTGAAACTTATGTTTTCAATCAGTGCACCAAGGTAGAAACTTTGTTTTAAAACTTAATCGATTCTTTATGAGTTCATTTTGCCTTGATATTTCTTATTTATTAAGCTACATAAAAGAAATGAATTTTTCATTACTTTAATTCATGGAAACTTCATTAAAACTTTCCTCAACATTGCCATTAATTCAATTTGTTATATTTCCATACAATATTTCATTAGTCTTTTATGTCCATCATCCATGCGAATGGCAAATTGATAACATTTAGTTGCGAAACGTCGATGTCAATGCTAATAAAATACTTTACTTCAATTAATTCGACGAATAAAGCGAATCGATATCCATCAAATTGCAATACCAGAATTGACAGGCAATAATTCAATTAAAATAGAATTTATAATTTCATTCCGGCTGTTCAATCTATCAGTCTACTTAAATTAGTTATGTTTACGCATATATAATATTGGATTCAATAGTAAGCATTTTTACGCCCGCAAAATTATCAAAATAATTAATTATTCAACCGGTAATATCCATTAACCGCACTAAGCACAATCGAAATTATCCATTCCATTTGGAGCGAACTGGAATTAATTAAATCAACTTCAAAGATTGGGAATGACCCATTTTGGGCACGCGATTTTTCCGCATTGAATTCAATTGAATTTTGAACTCTTCTGATAGCCTCATTACCCGATGCGATATGTAATCCGATACGCGTATGTAGCCGCTATTCATCAGTGCAGGTCGTTCCAAAAAATTCTAATTAGTGCATCCATTCGAAATTCATCATCAATTGCGAAAATAATAACAATGCTCAAGCGCGCTCGGCCATGTGAATTTCCCGCGGTAGCAGCCCTTCATTCAAGTCCATGACCATGAATATCATAATAAGTTTCGTATCAAATTCGCATTTGCACAGCAAGCCCGTTCCTTTTTTCCAGGTGCTCTGCAGCGTGTTTCTTTACAAAATGTATGAAACCTGCAGGGGAATTTCTCTGAATACATATGTTACGGCTTTCATTAGCGAACTCATTCAATGAATTTCATTTATGTGCTAGAACTCAATTTGTTCGGCAACTTTAACTATCTGAGCCGTAATTAATCGCACATGAACGCACTTAATTGCAGTCATACAAAGCGTCGATACAATGAAGAAGGGCCGAAGTCGTAAAAACGACGTTCGGATTTCAATCGTAATTAATTCGAGTGTGATTAACTTGGGAAACTTAATTTCCGGTAGGCTGAGAAGAAATTAAGGGTGTAGAAATTAATATTGCATTTAATTTTGCAGTTCTTGTAAATTTATCTTAAAAATTAATAAACATATCGAAAGAATAACATATAACAAAACGATTAAGCCCAAAATCAAGCCAATATCGCAATTAGTTCATGAGATATGCCAATTTGAAATTTTCGTTCTGAAAACCCTTGCGCGGAATGCGCTGCTGCGGCGAGCGTCGTAGAAACGTACCGCTGCACAGACCAGCGGTAGTCTCTCACGCAGCGAGGTACTGCGTCACGCTCTAACTATCAGCGTCGGGCGGAGGGCGCAAAATTGCACCAACTTCAATCACGTGTAACTATTAAACGAACAGAGATATTTAAAATCTGAAAAATGGATATTATAGGTGAAGAACATATCTTTCGAATAGTTGTAGCGGATGTAAATTTTGATTAGGTTTTATGGGCTAAAAGCTAAAGAATATTCAATTAATTACAACAGCGAAGTGGATTAAGGTAATTTCAAAATATATAGAGAATACGAAAGAAAAAGAGTTGCTCAAACGATTAGACTGAAAATCAAATTTGTGGCTCAACGCATTCGCGAGATATAGCAATTTAAAATTGACTATTTTAGAAGTCTCGCGCCCGATGCGTCGCTGGCATGCGTCTCCTAGAATCATGTAGTACGCAAGACTCGCGTGTGTCCATCGCGCGCAGCTCCACTGCAGCGCGCGCTAAGGATGGTAATCAGCGGTTGACCCAAAATTACATAAAGTTTGTTGCTGCATAACTTTTAAACAAAGAATGATATTTAAAATCTGTAAAAAGGATGTTGTAGAAGAAGAATACTACTTTTAGAATTCACTGACTGAAATTATTTGCAAACATTTATTATACGTTTTAAGTATAAGTATTTTCAATCAGTTTTTAAGCACTTTGGGCTGCACTTTGACAAAAAAAACAATTAATTTAGGAAAATTATATATACTATAGAAGTTGAAATTATAATTTTTATTAAAATTCATTCATAACGTACGCATAAAAATGACTCTTTTGAATGACAAGGTAAAGATAAATTAAACAAAGAAAACTTATGTAATACTTTAGAAATTTTAAAACCAAAAAATACCATTAAACGAGATACATATAAGCTTCATATAATCGTAGTTACAATTAATTTCTAGCTTGATATCTTAGTTAAAATATAAGTTATTTTCAAACGCCCATATTATTGAAACAAATTGAATTATTTTGTAAATACAGAGAGAACAAGAAAGAAAAAGAATTGATCTAACTTTCAAAGCTTAAACCATGTTTTTATAGCAATGCGTTCGTGAGATATTGCAGTTTGAATTTTGATATTTTTGAAGTCAAACGTTTGACGCGCGGCTGTGACGCGTCTCGCAGAACCGCATTCGACTAGAGCCTTGCGCAGCCTTGCGTAGTCACGCGCGGAACGCCGCAACGCAGCGACTTCGCTAGACGAGTTTCTAGCGTAGACTCGGAAATTCACATAACTTCAATTGCGTGTAACTTTTAAACGAATTGAGATATTTTAATTCTGAAAAGTTTACGTTTTAGATTGACAATTTATCTTAATAACGATTGTAACAGAAATTTAATTTTACTAAGTTTTATGGGGTAAACATTAAGTAATATGTAAACTATTATTACAGCGGATTTATTAGAATTTTTTTCAAAGAAAACGTTTTATTATATTACCTGAACTTCAACCAATTAAAATAATTTATAATCAAAATTATATCTCCTCTCTGGATAGAGATGTATCAATTTTGGTGATTGGTGTTTGTAAACTAACTGCCTCAATAAAAAAATAGTTTATTGTTTGCAACTTTTGGGTAATTACAGATACGTGCAATTTGTAAAAACATTTAAATTGGCGTGAAAATAAAAATTAAATTTATGAAATAAAACAAAATGTATAAAACTCGATGTTTTATTGGAAATTCATTGATTCACGAACATACACTAATAGAAAACAGCTCTGTGGGATAATATTCGATAAACATTGAAATTTGGAGCGCGTCTGACAAAATTTCAGCGCGCACGTCACGCCCGAATGCCGCAGAAGGATCTAAACATATCCCAAATGGAAACCGTCTGCAATTCTGAACGTGGAACGCGCCCTAAAGACGTACCAGGGCACATACGAGATGAGGTGTACGAGACGAGCATCAGTCAAATGCAGCCGCCCTCCGGAACATTCCTGTCGACGCTGGCGGCGTCTGCCGCTCGGAAAAATCCTACAATAATAATCGTGCCCTCTTTAAAAACTCTCGGCGCGCACTTTTTACTCGGCGTATTTTTTTTTCGAGTCCACGTCGAGCGCTCTGCAGGCTGTTATTTTTCAGCGGCGACCTAAACACACATGCTGCACGTTTACGATTCTGCCGCATTTTCACGATACCACTTCCCGTGCACACGGTGGAAAACAAACACTTGCCACGCTGTTGGTGCGATCGTTCCATAGAATTTCAACTGCCAAAAGCATTTGCGCGTAGCACAGCGAATTATATCAAAGTTTTCCGAACTTCCGATGATACGAACACCGGTGCAGTATTTACCGTGAAGCCCCTTCTCAATCAAATTGTTTACATGGGTTTGCGATAGTTTATTGATGAGTCCGCACTTGCCAAAAATTCCTCGTGTGCGCGCGAGTATCTTCGATGGGGAAATTTGTTCATTGTTTAAAGAACTGGAACTCTCGGTATTTGCTGCCGTATGAGTCCAATAAAATCCAACGATCTGGAATGTGTGTTGGAACTGGAACATCCGCGCATTGCTTTTAATTAATCCCCGTTGCCGCGTGCATTGTCTGTCGCCGCCGACGCCGCCATTCCCGATGATTAATCATTTTAAAATCGGGATTTAGCGGACGTCAGCATCTTGATTGCGCTCGGCCGTTCGCAGCTCGTTGCGAAGCGCTGCGGAATTGTTCATAAACATTTATCTATGCATTAAACGTCCCTTGGTTGATTATACTAATACGGTTAATGATTAAATAAGTTATTAGTGGATTGCTGGACGAAATTTGCATCGGATTAGATCGTCCGAAAGTTATCTCGTGAAGCGATGGTGGTGATGATGGAGGCGATTACGGTTTTCATATGGATATATGGATGTTTGTTGTGTGAGAAATGGTCGGACGGATGGATGACCACTAAAAGTTTCTGACGTTAATAATATATTCGTTGGAGGCGCATATGGAGGGCTTTTATATCGTGTCTTTGATGAGGGTGGTATCTGATAACGTAAAACTTCAAAAGTACTCACGCAGAGAGTTCTGCACTTATCTCCAGTTCGTGCACTCTAATATTCATTTAATCAGAATAATTTTTACACAATATTTTACTTAGAAACCCACGATTTTTAATTTTATCTTCATTTTGTTGGAACACATTTTTTACCAATATTCAATGAATCTACGAACCAGAAGTTATAAGCAATATGTTGAGAAATGAATTCCAAATCGTTTAAACCAAACATCAGCTTTCTAGCTCTTTCCAATCCCGAGATATAGCGATTTGAAAATGAGTGAAATTGGAGTCTGTTATTGAATGCGGTTACGCGGGAGCTGTGTGGGCTGCATGAGCGGGGCGAGACACGACGCAGTCACTCCCCGAGCGAGCGTCTGCAGTGCGCGCGTGAGTCTTGCAACTTTACTAGACTTCAAAATTAGGTAATTTCAAACGGCTGCCAAATCCGAACGGTTTAAGTTATTTTAAAATTGAAAAGTGCATTTTATAAAGGAAGTATTATAGTTGCAGAATATGATATGCGAGTTTCGAAATTAATATCAGAAATAATGAAAAAATCAATTGAATTTAAATAGAATTTTTCGTTGAAATTTTCGATATATTGATAGAAATTCAATTCCAATTTTATTTGTAATTTCATCTTGTAAATCTATTTGTTAAAATTTGATGTAATATTTGTACATTTTTACTTTGAAAAAAGAAAAATTTAAATATATGAAATAATCAAATGGAGATTTCAATTTAAAAAACTTACAACAATTTATTAGCAACAATAATGTGTTTTATAGTATAAAATATAATTTGGGAGAAAAATATATGAAAATACATTTGATCAATTCAAGGACCAACTTTTCATCTTCATGCAATAATAATATACAACAATTTGAAACTTAAAAATTGTAGTCTCTTATAATCTGAGTTGCTGCGAGGGGTCCGCAGGAGCACAAACGGAGATAGACTCGCGGTAGTAGTCAACCGAGTGACTTACAGCAAGACGCTTGTGGCATTTTTGAACGAGACACTTCAAAAATAGCAAATTTTAAACGCTTGTAAAATATGAAGTATTTGAGGTAATTTAAATTTAAAAAAAAACATATTGTTCAGGAAAGATAGGCTTTTGGATATATCTTTGGCAAATTTGATAAATATAATCATAAATAAAGCTTACAAAAATTTATGAATTCAATTTAATTTGCTTATGAAATCAATATGTTCACATGTACAAAAGCGGATATTCCGCACATATCTCTCGTATTATTAATACAGAATAAAATCAGCATAAAAATTTCATATTTACTCTCAATATAACCAAATTTATACGTTGCTCTCTTCAGAAATTCATATATTTCGCAACTTTATTTATTCCCTGCTGTGTTGCATGAGTTTTCCAAGGAAATTCCAACCAGCCTATTAATTCTCTTATAAATATTTCATTGTAATAAACATGTGAGCATCAGAACGCCCTGAATGGCATCATGAATATTGATGGCCCGCATCATTTTTTATTTGTAACTGTGATAAACTTCCCTTTGTGCATTGCTCTCGCGAAACATTTGCGACTTCATCGACCATTTCCAATATGCCTGTCACGTTGAATATTTTCGGCACCCTCTGCCGCCTCCTCCTCCTACCGCCCCCACACTGGGAAAAAGGAAGTTAAAAAAGGAGCCATGACATGCATAAATGACGCGCTGGAAACTGAAGAAGCTGAAGACATATTTTTTGCTTTCTTGAGCTTCAAGACTTGCTCGCCTATTTATGCACTAAACGCAGGAGCGAAGAAGAAGGCATCGGGAAAAAAGCATCGAATGGCGGATACTAAAGAGTTGAAGTTGACGAACACATGCAGGAATAACCTTGTTCTTGGCGTATTTGTTCGTGGGGCAAGTCGCTGAGGGATAAGAGTAACAAGAGGAAGAACAAACATCAAAGTGTTTTAAACTAATGGCATTTCCCCATGGCTCCCTCTTCCGGTGCGCTCGCGTTTGTCGTGTTTTTCGATGAGGAGCGCATTGAAAGGAAATGGGAACATTCTGTATATGTTTATCTTTCCTCTTATGTTTCGCGCACGCTTTGCCGCCCACACGCGCGCGGAGTCCTTGCAAGGAGCACAAAAGAGGACGACGAGTGCATGCGAGCGACAAACGTACGCGGCTGATTAAATTATCTGCACTTGGTAGTCGCGTCGCAAATGCTGCCGCCCCCGAAGCATATCAATTTAATTTCGTACGTTGCATTTGCGTATTCGTACGGCGCGTTTTTCGCCACGACTCGATACACGGTGTGTCATTAATGCCGGCAAGGGAAAAGCCCTCAAAATTTGTTTACTCAAATTAAATTCGAAGCAAATTCCCCTCTACAATTTGCAATTTTTTATTCAGCAATAAGCTCTTTTCCATTACTTTTGTGTCTTTTCGCATTTATGGATCTTTTTTTTTTTCGTCACTCGCTCGAGGGTAAAATATCAAAATAAGGATCACAAATTGGAAAATATGTTTAAGCCTCCGGATGAGAAAGAATACAGAGCGAACTCTCTTGGTACTTTGAGACATGGCATTTTTATCATTTTCTCGCGAATACTTAGTCTCATATTTTGCATCTTTGAGCCTCTCGGGCTGGAATCGCAAGAGGGCGCATTCCGTTCGCGAGCATTAAATGTGAGCATGGAATTTCGCCGTCTTCTAATGATGATGATGATGATGATAATGATGCGAATGCTTATGCAGATCGGCGTCATGCTGATTGTTATTTAATGAATGTGATGAACGTCAGGATTCCTGTCTTATTCTTGTTCCTGTTCGCTTGCAGGATGGAAGCGGGCAAAGTTCTTAATGGGGCGCGTGTGCCAGGTGCACGTGTCTCAAGTGGCAATCAAAGCTCACCCATTATGCCAATTATGTTATGATTACCCTTGTGCAATTAATGCGGAAGTTTAAAAATGTATAAATGATTAATTAGTGAATGACATCAAGAAATTGTACAGGATAATTTCAAGATTAAAGCAGCTATTTTCACTCAGAAAAAAGCACTTGGGAACAAGGATTTTTCAATAAATAATGTTCAGCTTTTTAAAATTGTAATTACGAGCATACTTATATCTATACAAGAGGCACTAATTTATAAAATGTTGAAATTTTCAAATATTCGCAAAACACCCAGCATTGAATTCACCAATCCTAAAAGGTTGCTAATTAGAGCTAAAATATTTAAATATTAACCTCCACCAATTATGATATAAAAAAAACTTTAAAATATTTTTTTATAAAAGGAAATAACGCACAGTGGAAGTAGGAGGTAGAAACGAGCAAAATAAACAAAATTAAAATTGCATAAAATGTTGTATTTAATTAATTCAGGCTAAATAAAAGAGAATCAATAAAATGAGTTTGTTGCTTCCTACATTCACTAATAAATATAATACTCGCTAATTAAATAGCATAATAATTTCATAAATTTCCAAATAAAATGCATTATCAACATTGCAGGCATAGTCCAATAATTAGCTCATTAAAATGAGAACATAATGAAAGAATGGGCAACCTTTTCAATGCAGCTATGTATGTTTAGGAACGGGTTTATTTTGTCTGTTTTCTGATGCATAAATATAAATTGCTCAACATATTACAATTTATTAAATTAACCACCGAACCGTTCCTACCAAAGCGAGATCTCCTTCGTCGAGTTCCTCGTCTGCTTCGTGCTCGGCTTTTTGCCGGCATGTCAAAGCAACTATCCAAGCCAGAGCATATACGCGCCATGTCGGACGCCTGACGAGTGGAAAATTGCACGAAATGTAAAAAGAAGAGTGGCAAAAATGCTTCGAACGCTCCCGAAGCTGGAGAGCCAACCACGGTATATACAATCCGGAACAATAAACCGCGTGTTTTATTTTAAAATAATGCGCCTGAAATATAAGGTGGTATATTTTATAGACTTAACGAGTTCTCGGCGCAGAATTTCTAATATAACAAGGCGTTTTGGGCCGGCGCCTCCGCCAAACCCTCAAGTATTGCGATATTTCCACTCGGAGCGTTTGTATGAGTTACCACGCCACGAAGTATATAATCAGGTAGAGGTTGTCGAGGGGTGTGGAAAACCTGAACGAAATAGAGCTGTAATACGTTTGCTGAAAGCGGAGTTCGCCCTCGAATGAAATGTGAAGAGTATCTCATTTTTTCCGCGCGAGCGTTCTAACGAGATACAACATTTCAATGCGCATTGCGTTGGAATTCAATGGAATTTACGGACTGGGGGTCGGATAATCAATGTTGGAATTGATGTTCCGAGTCATAAATCGCAATTTGTTTGAGTACGCGTGCGCTGACGCACGAATTAAAATCAAGTGACAGCCTCGTTTGGTACCTAGGCTCGAGGCGGAATATTCGCAAAGACATTTGCTGTAAGTGCTCTACTTGCCTCTGGCAGTCAGAATCCATACGTGAATATTGAGAGGCAGTCCTTGCATTTTCCTCCCTCTCGAAGACATCCACATATCCAGGGGCGATGGTTAGTAAACCTGTTCGTGCTTACTCGTTCAGCTAAATTTAACTTGATAGCTATGAGCGCTGGAATGCGAAATGAAAATGCGTGCCCGAGATTGAACACGCTCCCTTCGAACGGTCTCGTAGCTTTCCTTGTCCTTCGCAGATACTTGCGGCAAATACAAAGACTCCTCGATATTACTTGATTGACAAGACGTCTTGCGGTAGCGCAGAAAGTACCCGAAACGTATGAAACTTCCACGTTGGGCGAATAAATATTTGAAGCGTTTATGCATCCACCTAAGTACATATCCGTGTATTCGAGTATTTTATGTTTTTTATTTCGTGTGTGAATGTCGCCAGGGGGCTAGAAGGGGGTGGCATCGGGGAAAGATTGGGACTCATAACGTGGCTGCCGGATGCATTGGAATCGTATTAGAATCTCATCAAGCCAAAGCGGGATTTTATGAAAGCAATAACTCCCCGCTCGTTTGGCCGCCCCCCATTGCAAATCCAATGTGCGATTGGAGAGTGCTTTTTTATCGCAATTTCGTTTTTGTGCCAAGGGGTCTGGGGCCTGGATCCACCTATCAAGGTGTGCTTCACATTCGTAGCATCTGTCACTGGAGCCAATCCATGGATTAATTGATTGCCACGTCAGCATTATCCAAAGGATTAGTTGAAGTCAGATTTTCAGAGTAGAATTTGTCGTGATTTATTCAAATGTCTTTTATGCTGAGGAAGTATGAGGGTTTTTGCCGAGGATACATTCTGAAGGATTTTAATTGGTGAGGTTCTAGAGGTCTCTTACGATCACATCTAGGCTAAGTCAGTTACTTAGGGAGTAGTTATGGGTCAAAAAAACTTTGGAGCTGTGTAATATGGATCATTCCCAACCCGTAAAATTCAATTCCAAAACTACTCAGCATGTTGAAAGAATGATTTGTTAGAATTACAAACAAATTTTTATTTTTGGCGGAGACGCTGAATTATAATAATCTTTGGAAGCGGTTGTAGTTCATATTTTCCCATCTCCGCTGAAAATAAAAATTGCTGTATGATTCCAACAACTCATTCTTTCAATGAGTTCAGTAGTTTTGCAATCTGATTTTACGGGTTTCCGAATGTCCATAGCATTTTAGAGGATGCTTAGGGTTTTGAGACTAGTAGAGCTTATACTTACCAAGCCAATGGTACTCACTTTATTGGGTGAATACTACTTATGAAACTTTAAACTGCACCTAATATATTATAATATCAAATAAATGTTTGAGAGAGTAGAGAAGAAATTTCGCCTGGATAACATTAAGATGTTGAAAAGTTGTAGGTGTGTCTACTCTCAGTAACGAATTAAAGACCCCTTTTAAGAAATCGTAAGAATTTGTTTATGAGAGGGTTGTATATCACTCAGGTGAAATAAGAATAGCACCATACTCACTCTGAAACAAGAGAACAGCTCTCTGATTTGCACTAAATGCCATATAAAACTTTTGGTGTCTTATGCCTTTATACTTTACTCTCATTCACTCTTCCTCACTTACCTGCTCGAAAGGCCTACAAGGGTGCAGAGCTCTTCGACACTTCAGTTCCTTATCCCTCATTCCCAGTGAGGCTTGTGATGGTGCGCAGCTGGAAATTCGACCTATTAAATATTGAAGTAAGACTGTTGCGAAGTGATCTCCGAGTGCAGCGAAAAACAGAGCGCCCACTCCACGACCGCGTAATGGTAGATAACTTCCGCCTGCCTATCTGCGAAGAGGAGAGCGCTCGGGAAGTGCTGGCTAATAAATTCAGCGGCAACCGTACAGGTACAAAAAGCGATTATAAGTTTTCCACGCGCTTCCATTTCCTTCGTGCCCCTTCGCCGAGCCAAGGTGGAAGAATGAAACAAAGTCGTTAGACGCGCTGCTCGCAACAAAAAACAAGAACTTCGCCCACGCCAACTCAACCGGCTGGCTGCCTATTTGGCAAACGGAACATGGAAGTGGAAATAGAAATGCCTGAGACATTACGTATTGCAGATACCCACCTCGCGTGCTAATGTACACATCGTCGATAAGACCAAGACGAACTTTCTGATATTCCAGAGAAATTGAAATGAGAAACTTTTTTCGTTTGGAGCCGAGGAAACAAACTTTTTCTCTCTTTTTTTTGGGTTCAACTTTGATTTAGTTTGGCTTTTTTTTCTTCTTCGTTGTCGTACCTCAACGGGAATCTGTTTAGGGGAAGGCGGGATTAGGTTTTTTGGGGGGATGATATTTAAAACTGTGATGTTAACCGACCGCCGAGGGAAATTCATTTGGTGACCGCAGGTTTTGCATACATTCAGGTGGGGAACTCCTCTGCTTAATTAAATCCTTCCATTGTCTAGGCCTTTCCGGCTTCAGTCAGTTCTGCAGGCTGTGTGGCCAACAAGAAACGCAATTTATTTGAATTTCATATTTCATATTCAGCGGACCTCTATGGATGAGGGAACATGGCGTATGGGGACCAGGGGGCGAATAAAAACTTAATTAATTTATGCAAATTTCGGTGCCTGAAAAATTAATCAATGCTCGTGTGCTGCTCGTTTTGGATGCGCATGTATAAATTTGAATTTTACGCTCGGATAACACCCCCAAATAGAGTCGTCGCGAATTAGGGAGATTTAATTAATTTCATTGGCATTTTAATTACTTTGCGCCCGGATAGTGAATAATAGAGGTCTTCCGGTTGGCCTGTGCTTTCCTATTTAAAGGAGATAATTGAGGGTTTGCTCCAATTGAGTTGAAAGTTTAAAGATGGACAGAGCTGTAATTGAGTAATTCAAGTTATTTTTAATTAGCTAATAGGCTAATTTGGTTTTAAAATACTAGCACGTAAAATAAATAATTATGGAATGACTCGATTCTACTTTGTGTTCTGTTCATTTTGCAATTTTCATATTTGAAATATCTTTTACGGTTTCAAAGTTATGACCGATTGAATTTGGTGCGCGTTGGGTCTCCTGTTTGCGGCTGAGCTACGTGCGCGTCGCAGTAGTCTACTGCGCAGGAGACTCCAGTGTCGCTCTCGCGACTTGCGCTACTCCAGAGCGCGTCGCAGCACCCCTCGCGGCGTTCGGGTATTGTGAACGTAAAGTTTAATTCGCTGTATCTCAGGAACTATCAATGCGAAAATATGTTGCTTGGTCTCATTTGATTCAGAGTTTAACCGGCTTCCATGTTATTGCATTTAATTTTAAATTTTATTATGTATTTAACCAACACAATTATTTAAAAATAAATGCAAGTATCTCCTATATAAATAGGTAGTAAATATTTTCGCAAGCAGAAATTGGTTCATTATTTATTGCTGTTCATATTGCACTTTTTATATTTACAATATCTCTTACCGTACTAAAGTTATAAGCGATTAAATTTGTAGCGCGTTGAGTCTCCCGTTTACGGGTGAGCCATGAGCACATCTGCGTAGCCTACTGCGCGGGAGAACCCGCGCAGTCTCACGCGACTTACGTTACCGCAGAGCGCGTCGTGGCACCCCTCGCGACGTTCGAGGATTGTGGAAGTAAAATTTAAATCGCTATATCTCATGAACTACTTATGCAAAAATACGTTACTTAGTCTCATTTGATTCCGAATTTAACAGACTTCAATGTTATTGCTCTGAATGTGAAATATTATAATGAACTTAATTGCGTTCCTACCGAGAGTGAAGTAGTACTGCCCATGGCTATAGTGTAGTATGGAAGCTAAGTTTGTTTTTATATCTAGTGAATGGGTCAACAATTGATAGTATCTTTGAAAACCTGAAATACTCCACATCAAAAACTTTGATATTAAAATGGGATCATAAAATAATCCCAGCCATCATTCACAATTTGCTGTGAACGATACGATAATGTTAAATAGCCTGTGAAAAGATTACCCATGTTCCAACAGCCGTTGCCGCCCTAGGAAGAAGAAACAACAACCCATGGGCATCCACGGATGGTCACAAATAAGGCAGTAAAACTACTCAAGGCTTATATTTTATAACCACGCGATGGCATCCCAACTTGTATCACATATATTATTCAAAAATTTCCAGCGCTTCGAAGGCCCCCAAGCGTGCGATATGCCCCATGTCTGAGGGCGGGAGACCACTGTGCAAAAAACACGCCTGCGATGGCTAAAAGGCACTGGGGCTAGATGAGTCGATATTTCCACAAGCTCTTCGGTGGCGGCAGCAGTCCTGGTTGTTGCATATATAAAATGAGGCGGCTGTAAAACGTGGAAAACCTTTCTTCTACAATATCCCTCTATACGCGTTATCCGATGGCGACGAGCCCAGTCCCGAACGATGCAGTTTTATGGCCGTGTTCAGTTGCCACAACAGGCTTTTGTCCTTTTTGTCATTTTGCTTGTCTCCTTCTCATTTTTTCGTGATGCGAAAAAATGGTTCGAGGCGCGTTGATGCGCGAAATGCGCAAATAACATATTTCTTGCGTAAAAGCCTGATTTCCATGAAATTTTATTCGATATTTCTATTATTTGATAGCGAATTTAATAAAGTTCATTTTTGCAGACAATTACTTTTTTGCACGGTGGTCATAGATAAAGTTTTTTCGCTGCAGAGGAGAGTGCAGTTCGAAAACGTGATCCTGCGAGGATGAGAGTCGATATATAGACGCAGATATAATCAAATTCTGCACGTATTGATGGATGGCTCGTACGTTTTAATATCCACTCTGGTGTTTTGCACGCGGCGGTGATTTTTCATCTCCTCCATCAGCACCCCAGTCTCTCCAGTTCTTTCCACCATTTGCAGGATTATCGTAGGACTTGCAGTGCTGCGCCCTCTGGACGAAATAGCCCGAAACCCGTTTATGTTGCTGAATTTTTTACCAAACGCATTTCGTTTGATTGTGTTCTCTGCACTATCAAATCCAGCAAGCATCATTGAAGTCGAATTGGGTTCTAGTTAATCCGATAAAATCCTGGCAAAAACTTTAATGGACCAGATACCAATCATTTGCATTTCATCTTGATGTACCCAATTCATGTACCAACAGCTGAATGGCATCCCTTATTCCTGGATAATTGGATTCCTACACGGCACGTATAGATTGGATATGAATGATGATCGCATTGATAATAACATGTCAGGATAATGGTACGAGGAGCAAGCGGAAATGATGTAATAAGTTGGGTACAATCCAATCGCGCGGAGCAAATTGAATTCTAGGCGCCAATAAGGCAGACATCCTTTGAGCAAAAAAAGATATGCAATACACAAAGAAGTTTATTAAACGTCCTTAAAATATATGCCTGGTCCTTTTATTGAATCACGTCCTGGATGGGGCTGAAATCTTTACGATATTCTTCGTGGAATGCACAACGATTTTTCATCTTGAAAAGGATCAAAAAACGGATGCTAGACGCAACTACTTAAAATGTCAACTCGTCCTGATACAAGCGATCCATCAATAGTCCTTCCACCCGAATATTCATGCAGGAAGGGGTCCTTCCTCTGGGATCCCTCTCGTGCGAATTTCATTGTCAATTTCCAGCGAAATTTCAAGAGCAACTTCATTAGAAAAAAGTAGTAAAGTTTCATGAATTTTCATTTATCATTTCCGATATGATAGAAGACATATTCCCAGCGATTATTTACTCTGCTGGCAATTTTTGCGTCGCTCCTTCCGCACCAAGCTGTATCGCATTTCGTCGTCTGTCCGGTTCTTGAGGGCTAATATGTCGCCGATGACAAAGCGGAAACGCGCTGCGTCCCGGAAATGTAACAATGAAAAATTACCAGCTCTGGATTTTATTCATTCATTCATTCACTCGCTCACTCATTCCCGAAGCTCTTGAGCGTTCATTCGGCGCTGAGTGAGCTCCAACGTTCGTTGGCTTATCCCATGAACCATGCATTTACGCTGATGGTCCAGGACACTCTGCCGCACACACGCATACACTCAGCATGAGAGTCCAATGTGGCGTCGAATCTGATCCTGGCCGAGTGCCGCGCATGCTGGGGGAGCAGCAGGAGAACTCTCAACTCCTCTGCGTTTGACGAACGGATCGGGAATGGGGCGCAAATTGCAAATATATGCACACACGCGACTACACGCCCGGAATGCAAACAGATCGCCGTGCTTTCATTTCGAAAGCGTTTAAACTATACCTATGCGCAATGAATAATAATGGCCGGACAGGCGCGGGCTTTTAAGCGTTGGCGTTTTGTTTCGACGGTTTTTTTCGGCCGCTGCCCGGAAGGATTCGCGGATTCCACACTGGAAGGGAAATTTATTAATGCGCTGTTTCAATTTTTAATTTTCATCCTAAATATTTCCACCAGCCCGCAGCATTTTACGTTCTGGACTCTTTGCTAGGATGTCAACCTCAATGCTTTTGACTGCATCAGCGGAAATTAATTTCTAAAAATTGCTTAATCAACTGATTTCTTTTGCTCGCGCACTTAGAAAGCGCGGTGGGAAAATCCTGCTGATGGTGCTTCTTCCACTGCGGTGCATTTCGTAAAAGTTTCATGTTTGGAGGACACCCTCGAGACCATTCAGGAGTTTCCGGCAGGAAATCTTCTACTACCTACCTTTGCACTTACTCGAAACGGGAATCTCTCTTCGTGAATCATTAATTCCTGTTAATGCTCATTCTGATTAACATGCATTTTCACAAATAATTAACATACTTTTATTGGGTTTTTTAACTTACTAGGGCTTTACAAGGATAAATAACCAATAATGAAGAGAAATATCCTTATACTGCCACATGAGATAAAATGGTATATAGCGTACAGTAAATAATGTATAGTACAGTAAAAGAAACCGTCCATAGTGAATATAACAAGTGTAAGGGAATGGTTTATAATGTACAGTAAATAGAGTATAGTACAGTATAAGAAACCGTTCACATAGTGAATGTATCAAGTGTAAGGGAAATGGTTTATAGTGTACAGTAAATAGAGTATAGTACAGTATAAGAAACCGTTCATAGTGAATGTATCAAGTGTAAGGGAAATGGTATAGAGTGTACAGTAAATAGTGTATACTACAGTACAAGAAACCGTCTATAGTGACTGTACCAAGTGTAAGGGAAATGGTATAGAGTGTACAGTAAATAGTGTATAGTACAGTATAAGAAACCTTCCATAGTGAATGTATCAAGTGTAAGGGACATGGTATAGAGTGTACAGTAAATAGTGTCTAGTACAGTATAAGAAACCGTCTATAGTGAATGTACCAAGTGTAAGGGACATGGTATAGAGTGTACAGTAAATAGTGTTTAGTACAGTATAAGAAACCGTCTATAGTGAATGTACCAAGTGTAAGGGACATGGTATAGAGTGTACAGTAAATAGTGTATAGTACAGTATAAGAGACCTTCCATAGTGAATGTATCAAGTG
>JARJDZ010002317.1:0-37138 GCA_030264555.1 Aleochara sp. GC000083 | reverse complement strand
TTGAAAAAAAAGTTTGTAGCGAAAAAAGCGATATGAAATTCTTAAAATCGCTCGAGTTTTCAAAAATTTTCATATCTCCGAAACTAATGGACCGATTTGGATGATTCAAAGGACATTTACCATATTTTGACGAAAAAATAACATAGATCATGGTCCCGAATCGTTCCGGAATTCGGAAATACCCGAACTGAAAAAAATGAAGTCTAAAAAATGCAAAATTTTCGCTTTTTTTCGCTCTTTTAACTGCTTTTAACTTTTGAACGGTTGGGCCGATTAAACTAAAGTTGGAACCAAATTGTAGGTCTTGCTGAATACTTTCGAAAAATGTATTGGTTCGTGCCCTTTTGGTCATGGGGAAGCCGGAAATCGCGTTCGAAGAAAAAAATTGAAAAAAAAGTTTGTAGCGAAAAAACCGATATGAAATTCTTAAAATAGCTCGAGCTTTCAGAAATTTTCATATCTCCGAAACTAATAGACCGATTTTGATGATTCAAACGGCTTTTATAGTATTTTGACGAAAAAATAACAATGGTCATGGTCCCCAATCGATGCGGGATTCGGAAATACCCGAGCTTGAAAAATGGTGTCCCAAAAATGCAAAATTTTCATTTTTTTCGCTACTTTAACTGCGTATAACTTTAAAACCCTTGGACCACATGTAAAATTTAAACAACTGTATTCTTCAACTGAAAAAAAAAACAATACCAGTAATTATTTTGCACAAGTATCCCTGTTTGTAAATTTCTAAATACGTTTGAGATGATTTAATACGATGGCAGTAAAATTAATTGTAAAATCCAACAATGCAAACTTTCATTAATTAAATATGCCATTCAGTACAAACATGAAAAACTATTATTATCAACACATAACTTTTAATCATCATTATCATTGAATAATAAATAGGAGTAATTACAGCGGAGGCTTTTCCATGTTGATGTCGCGCGCTGAACGAACGGGTATCGACATTGGCAATTGCATGCGGAACACTTGCACGTACATTTTAATCAATTGTATGGCAATTGCATTAAATATTTATGGCGTTGCGTGGCGACTCGCCTGGTAAATATTTGAATGCAAATGTGCGGCCTGCGACGGACAAATGCCTGGGACCCGGGCTGGATGGATGGATGATGATGCGCGCAAAAGCGCCGCGGCCACCAAAGTTTCCAAGCCAACAAATATACCACTCACTCTCTAGCTGCATAGTGTACATAGTCGATGAGGCTTGCACTTCTTCGCATGTGGATACAGATGGGAATTCGCGCGCTGGTGTGCGAGTCGCGAGCTACTTGAAACGTAGCGAATTGAAACGAGTTGATAGCAGTTAGCTGTTAGCTAATCTGCTCGCTGACTTTCACTCCCAGCACTCGCACTCGCTCACTCGCTCCCTCCCAAGGCATGTGCACTTGTACACTCGTTCACTTGATGACTTGTAATGCCGTTAACTTCGCCGTATTTCATTACGTTCGGCTGGCGTACGTACTCATTAAATGTGTCTTTTTATACGAATGCAATATTGTATAATTACGAGATTATGTCGAACAAAAGATTCAAACCGGAAGTGTTTTGTTACATTTTGTTATATACAAGTTCAAACTTTGAATTTTTTAATTTTTCAAGAAAATTTATTTTTTACCGTTCCGTTGAAGGTCAAGAAGAAATTTTACTCTAGGCAAACCTTCTTCATATAAAACCAATAGCTCTTTTATTTCCTGATTCAATTAGACCTAATTGATTTTCACTCTATTTTTAAACATTAATTAACCAGGATGAGGTAAATGAACATTGCGCCAGGAATAGACATAATGATGTAATTTAAGAAAGCTCCCTTATTAACCCAAATTAACCAAACCCTAATCTTATATAAATTACATCCAATCATATACAAAATATTAGTATCATTTATTACAAATCGATCAGTTTCAAGATTACTTCCAAAACAATAAACCAAATAGAGCTCAAATGTAGGTTAAACAAATTTTCGACGTTAATAAATTCAATTAGGATTTAATCAATTTAATTGATATCAAACCATGATGTAAATAAAATCATTGATTTCATCTAACAACTCCATCAAAAAGCTAAACATCCAATTAGTATGATTCCTGGTGCCTCAAATAAAAACCGAATTTTCCCAGTTTTTTCCTTGGACAAAAAGTGTTACATAAAGCATGAAACATTTAATCCGGAGTGCTTTACGCTACCTTTGACGCGAATGCATTGCTCCACGAGGAGAGAGTTATGAGCGTTTATATACCCAGTTGAAAAAAAATGAGGGAATTTAGTAATTTGTGAAGCGGCGGATTTCTTTTCGACTGCGGGCTGCGTTTTGCATTCGAATTGCACACACCGAGCAGTGCATGGCTTTGAAAGGCGAACCATACGGTCTCATATTGTTGTATTTTATACGATTATGCGTTCATTTCGTTTCGGGACTTGTGCACTAAACGCTCAATGCTCTATCTCCTTTCTGCGTTCGCGAATGTGGGCATGTTTAGGATTTCAAGAATATTTGTACGTAGCGCGCTCGTCGTGCACTACCGAACAGTTGCCCCACTTTATTATTGGCCCCTCTGGTTTTATTGAAAAAATAAACGAGGTCAGAGTCGACTATTCACACACATATTCACACGACGGCTGAATTTCAAACGCATTTCGCGACGAGGAGGAACACGGCCAGAAAACACGAAGAGGAAAGTGGAAAACGCACAAACGCTATTACACGATTAGTATTCACACAATTACATCGATGTCTCGCGTCTCGTGCACTCGCGCACTATGTAGACACTAGGGTACATCGTACATTTACCAAGTTTTCATGTTTCGCCGGCCTTTTTCTGCTTTCCGTTTTCGTTTTCGTACTTTTCGTTCGTTTTGTCAAACGGTAATTATACGAGTGTGTGCTACGCGGACTTTTTTAATGAAATTCCCATTGTGTGAGCCGTTTTTTGCTGGTCTACCTTTCGCATGGGACTTTCAAGAGTCGGAAACTAATCGTGTATTCAAATACGCACTGATTGTGCATATAAATTAACACTTTCTCATGACATCAATTCAAATAGTGACGATTCTGTACTCTAAGTTATTTTTATTGTATGACAGATCCAAAAAATTCAAAAAAAAAAATTGAAGACTCATTAACAATTTAAGTTTTCAGTGATGATCTACAAAATATAATTTTACATCAAGTAGTCTCTTGAAGTCAACATTTTGCACAAACAGGAAACATGATCAAATTTTCTTACACCCAACTTTCACCTTGGAATTAGCAAACAAAACCAATTAATAAAACATCCGTTTAGCATCGAATTTAAATTGCGTTTTTCCGCCTTACAAGCGCGCGTTTTCCGGTTCAATTAAGTTTCTATCAAGACACTTCAATTTTCATTTCCCGTCCGGCTCTTGTTTATTTACGCGCACGTCGCTTCGCGCGCTGTAAAGCTGTCAATCATCAATTAGTGTCAGTTGCATCAAACTTGCGGCTTTTATTTTCGCGACCTAATGAGCTGTTGCACGCCGATTCGGATTCTGCACGAGCGCGGCCCGTTAGGAACATTAGTTGTACAAACATGGCGGTCGGTGGAAATCAATAGGAAGAGCCAAAGCGCGGCGTGCGTTCATCTCGCATTCCTAATGAAGATGTTATGATTGAAATCAAATATATTCGCATTGCGGCTTGGAATCTCGTCGATGGCGGCCAGCGAAGAGCGCACTTCTTCGACGTCTAGATCATTTGAATGCGATGTGTGTGTGTGTGATCTCTCGTCGTCGTCGTGAGCAGCAGCAGAAGGAATTGTGCTTCGTGCTCGCTCCAGCTTCAACTCTTCGGAATGCAATGTAATTCCATTTCATTCCGTTCCATTGTTGCGTGCGTGCTATTGATGGTGTAATTTAGTATTCCCGAGCCCATCAGGTTTAGGGAATCCCCCCATGCTGAAGCTTCCATCGTCGACCATCTTCTTCTGGCTGAAGAACCCACGAAAGCCGGCTGTAAAGTCCTGCTTGCTCTTCAATGCTCGACGCTCTTCCACGTAACTCGAAGATATTTGCGGACCCCTTTGCTAAACCTTTTCTTTATGGCTGGCGAAATAGCACGGAGCAACGCGGCAAAACGATGCAAAAGTTACGGCAAATAATAAAGAATGCAAAATTTGCCTTCTTCATGTTCGTCCTCCACAGTTTACAAGCGTTTCCTCTTCTTCTTCATCATCGCCTTTACATTGCTGCATTTTGCTTATTCGTGCCGTTATTATTATTATCATGGTGGCTCACGAGGACGACGAAAACTTATTTCGCTTCTTAATTCTTTGCCTTCTCCTCTTCCTCCTCCTCGTTCGACGTCCTTCCCGATGCTATCCTATCCATTGTGCTCGTCCTTGTGCTTGATTCTATTTTTATTCGTGCCACTTCTACTTTCCTACATTCATTCAATCCACTTTGAAATATTTTCTGTGTGCGTTGCTGCTTGCGCGCGTATAATAAGCGGATGGCTTGCGCTTGCCCCGGCTTGCAGTAAGTGAACCGCAATCAAATTAACTTCTTCAAAGTAGAAAACAAAGAAATGAAATGCCTGCCGCGCTGCATTGTGTGTGTGTTGTTCTTTGCCTTCTGCTGGCTGCTGCTGCTTTATAACTGCTCAGCGCAAACTTTTGCGTTTTTAGGTTGATCATATAACCACGGTAAAAGTAAAACAAGCACAAGTCAGTCAGTGAATTTCTATTTTTTTCTTTTCGTTCTTGTTTGTGAGAATGCGCGAATTGACTTCACTGTTGGTTTTGATGTTTCAATAAGTCACGATAATTCTGTTATATTGGCTTTGTTTTTATTACGTTTTAATCATGATTTCAATCAGAGTCCAATTCTTTCATGACTTTGTTTCATGGGATGCATTATTAATTTAGTTTGTTTGTAATTCCAAATCTATCATCTTAAAAGTTTGCTACAAGTAGATTCTTGTTCTACAATCAGTAGAACTCAGTTCTCTTATCAAATTTTAATAATGACACTAAAAAGTCATTGAATTGATTTTCCAAAACTTTTATTTGACTTGTCAGTTCAAAAGAAAATATTTCCATGTTCTGCAGCTTCAAGCTTTCAGAATAAAAGCATGCATCAAATAATTTTCAATCCCTAACCAAAATAACTATCATTTTACTCAGTTCTCTTATCAAATTCCAACAATGATAATTCAAATTTAATGAGAACATGAATATGTTTAGAATGTGTGTCATTTCTATTCCCATAGTATTTTGGATATTTCCAATAGTCATAAACCACAACCACATTCTGAAGATAAAAAATTGAATTTAGAGATGGTTTTTGCAATTTTCGAAATATACCAAACACTAAAAATCAAATTATAACTTTTGGTAACAATGTTTCCTAAAAATACAGTATAGAATCTTTTTTTTCTTTGTGTATATTTTATGATTATTTTCAATTAAACAACTCACAATTGAGCAATTAACAATGATAATGATAATCAGTATCTATATCAGTGTACTCTTGATAACATAAAATTTAACGATTACGTTCATTGCTTAGTAAATCTGACCCTTTTTTCGAGAGGCCCACCGGAGAAATAAACGTAATCAAATACTAATTAGAGGACTTGCATAAAATGAACATAATTCTTCCGGAAAAAAAACACGAAATCAGATTTAACGACCCAATGAGGAAGCATGAACGAAACATGGGCAAGACATAATTATACACAAATAATTAACATAACGGCTGTGTGTGCGCAGGTCGAAATTGATATAGAAATAAATAGGTCCGCGTAATTAAAATGCAAAAGCAGCAAGTGCACGCTGAAGACGTCGACGAAGAAGAAGTCGAAGTCGCGAAGAGGACGAACGAGGAGAGGAAGCGAACGAATGCACGAAGGGAAGCGAAACGACGTCTTCGCCAATAGATATTGCTCCTGCTTTCAGCGAAAAGTTGTGTGTTGCTCCCGACGTCGAGTAGGGAGCGAGCGGGATTCATTCCGGGAGCGTTAGACATGCGGGATGGCAGGAGGCGAGTGAAGAGGGAGTTCGTGGGGTTGCTGTAATTTACGGCGAAATTTAATCCCAATTGGGGATTTTCCTTCGCTCGTTCGCAATATTCGCGCGTTGTTGGGAAACAGACATAAGCAACCGAAGCAAGCAGGCAAACAGGACGAACTAAGTAAGCAACAATACTTCACTTGTTTTTTTCTTTGGTAAGGCTGAAAGTAAAAGAATCATAAGAAATTTCGTTATGTTCTTTCTACTGGTACTTTACGGAATCAAATTTTGTACATTTTTGGAAGTAATTTGATTTTTTTAATATCAATTATTGAAATTTATTTATGGTGATTTTACTTATTGTTAAATTAAACGGGATTAGAGATAAGCTGATATATGAATATCCCGCTTTTAGGAGTCAAATTACTTCTTATCAAATCAAATCAAATTTGGTACTTTTTCATTTCTTAATAGCTGATTTTTTCTTAACAATAATTGAAATTTATTCATGGTAAATTTACTCATTCTTAATACAACATTTTGTAACCACATATCCGTCCATAAAATAGAATTAAATTTGGTACATTTTTGCGAATAATTTCATTTTAACAGCATTTTTTTAATTACAATAATTGAAATGTATTCATGGAAAATTTTCTCATTTATACGTTTTGTTTGTTCAATTTTTGTTAGTTTGTTTGTGCAAAATTCAAATTTGGTACTTTTTTCAAAGTAATTTAATTTTTTAATGTGAATGATTCGACATTATACATGGCAAATCATTGTTTAACTTCTAATTTAGATAAGCATCAATTGAAAATGTCAATATCTGGCTAAAGAAAGTTTTTTATGTATCAATATCTGAAATTTATTATTAATGGTAATTTTACTTATTGTAAAGGCAGGAATAAATTAATAATAATTCCATCAAATCAATATTTTTTTGGAAGTAATTTCATTTTCTTTTTGCTATCAATGATTGACATTTATTCAGGATAATTTCACTTATTGCTGAATTAATCCTACTTTTGTTATGAATGAATGTGGCAATTTAGAAAAAATAGACTATAACTAGAAATTCTCTCACAATATTTTAGAATCAATTACAAATTTTTAATAAACCCATTAGAAACATATTGATAACTGAATAGAGATTAGATAAGGGGAAACATTGGCAAAAGCGATAAATTGTGAGTGACGCATTCCATTCGCCATGGAAGCATTCGGAGTCCATCCGCATTGTACGCGCGCATATTTAAATATAAATGAATCAACGCGAATTAATTGGAAAGCGGCGTGCTATAGGCTGATGCCTGCCTTATTTCGAATGCGTTTTTATGGCCTTTTCCCAGCCGAGTCATCCAATCCAGCCAGGCAAACGCGCGTACCGAATTGACTTCGGCATCGATTGACACAACGCGCGCCTCGACAACACACGATCGATCATTTTATTTTCGATCGGCGCCTGCGTTTCTGGGTTATGCCATCAAATTGCCGATGGATTTTCATTACCTGCGTAACAGGCCATTACACATAATGCATAAATGCTAATCGTGTACAAAACTGCACCGCTGGAAATGAAATTATTTTATTAATTGTGCAATTATTTACCAAACATATGTGTTGGCCGCACCGTCAAACATTCTGGCGGACGCCTTCGATCGCGCACGCCATGGATTCGTATTGTTGACGTTTTCGGTTCGGTTGCGTTGCGCTTTGTTGTTCTCTGTACTTTGCGAATTTGTGACGATGATGGCGGTGTTACGTTCTCCGGAGCGTTTTGCGTCATCTTTCTGCGCGGTGAGTGTTCGATAATTTCATCATGTGTAATCATATCGCTGGTGTGTGTATGCATACAATGCGCGTACGCTCGCAATTTTATGCATTCGATTTAATCACTCGGAGACAGATAGTTTGTGTAGTGTAATCAAAGTTCACATTCAAATCAATACGAAGCGACATTGTGTAATTGCAGCATATCCATTTCTATGTTTCTAGGTAGAAGTCGATTTCAAAATATGATTCATTTTTGTAATAGCAATTTATGGGTTATGAGGTAAATTAAAAGTTTATTTTGAAATTTATAAGTTGAAGCAAAAAATTGCTCCATTTGAAATAAGTTCAATCAATTTTGTATCGGGAGTAAACCGCCGTCATAACTTGAAAATCTGGATATTTATTGCTAATTATATAATAAACAAATGGTAAAAATTTGAAAACAATCGGAACGGCCGTTTTTGAGATATTAGCAAAAGTATATTGGGATATTCAACGGTGTTTATCTGCCGCCCCCGGGAAGTTTTCTATCTGCCGCCCCCCGCTACAGTATCTTCGTTAAGATACCATTGTATATTCAAAATTTGATGAAAATTAATCGAACGAATCTACCAGTTTTAGCTATTTTTCCATTTTGCTTGCGGTAAATAGCCGTCCCCAGCCGTTTTCTGGATTTGACGCCTACAAAATATGAATCTACGCCTATCTGTTAGTCAATGTACCAAATTTGGAGAAAATCTGTCCAGCCGTTTCCGAGATATTAAATAAAATGTAAAGAGTAAACTAAATTTGATGAGTAAACTAAGTCGACCAAGGAAAGATTAAGGAAATCCTGTTTTATCCTTAGCAACACCAATGTTATTCAAATGGGATGCGCCATCATTTGAGGGTATATTGGGTATGTTTCCGGTTTAACTTTAAAATCGTTTTTAGATCATCAAAATCGGTCAAATAGTTTTAATCCTTATGAAAATTTACATTATGGGAAAAATCCACTTATGAAACATCTGTTGTTTATTCTTTTCTATTCTATTCCATTCTATTGTATTCCATGCACATTCCTTGCATTCCGTAGCAGGTGCATCATTGTTAAGCAATCACTGTTGGCGCTAACCGCACTTGTGACTAAGCTCTTCTTTTGTGGACTTAATTCTAATAAGTTCATTAGAAACGAACTACTTCTCTTAGTACATTTTCATATTTATCTCCGAAACGAATGATCCAAATGATTTCAAATTTTCAGGGATTGTTTATTATATTTTCATGGACATGTTTTACGAACTTACAATATCGGAAATCAATTTGTAAGTATTTTTCTTAAGAAGAAAATAATTTTGCTATTTGAAAAATAAAAATAGTACAATAATACATCCTTTGTTGACTAATAGAATTGCGCTGTAATTAAAACCCAATAAGTGTTTAATGTAATAAGAGATAACAGTTTTCGGTAAACACATTTTTGCAGATAATTTTGTCATTTCCATAATAATTACGTCAATATACTATTCGTAAATGAAAATTACTGTAGAGCGCTTAAAACTAATAAATATTATTAAAATCGAATAAATAATGTATTTCGACAAATGTTTGAGCTTGCCAGATAATGATGTGTACTTTTACAAAACAACGTCATAACTTGTAATATCTAGCAATTATCACCAAACAGAAAAGCGCACTGATTTATTGAATATTCCACGATTTGGTCGTCGATGGCCATCAACACTTTGAAACACAGTAATTCATTTCAACTAAAGTGAACAAATATGTACACATTTACAGTATACATTCATAAAATTATCATAATTACACCGCACATTCTCCATCTCTATCTGTGCCACTTCGAATTTAACAAGCGTTTATCGCCCAGTTTGGATTTAGTTGTTTGTTTGTTTGTGCGTTATTCAAGTTGAAAATATCTGCCTACATGAAAATTTTCCTATACATAGATATATTTACAATTATTGGGCGCCTTTTCCTTGTATTCATTGAACGTATGCAGAATGTCTTCATATGAGAATTCAGTAAACTGTCGATGGATGAAATTATTCTACCTGTGGGCCAGAAATTTCTTGGGACGGTCATAAAAGTTCTGCCTCAAGTTGCATTGTTATTATTAGACATTAGAAATGCAGGAAAGTGATGTTGAGGTTGTTGTTGCAATGATATTTTTCTACATAGAATATTTCCAATGCGTTCCCCCAGAGTGCATTAATTTGAATACGAATTCGCGAATTTATGGCTCGAATAATTGCAGTAAACAAGTTGCGCGCGCATTATGTGTTTCACCTTAGAAAAGCCGCGCGTCAAGGTTCCGTTTACCGGACGGACGACTGGTTTGTGTGTTCATTCCGATGTCATTTACATTTATCGGCCACACTCCCGCCCGTCACGACACGACACTGTCAACGAATTTTGCGAACATTCGCGCATGCTAATTCCATCCGTCCTCACCGATGACGCGTGGTAGGTGCTTCCCCGTTTGGCCATTTCCTAACATTTTCATTTCGCATTTCCATCTCATATGCATAAATGCGTTGCATCCTGAGTCGTCATCGCGACGACTCTCCCCGAATTCGCAGACTTCCGTGCGCGACCAATACACAACATATTCGTTGATTTCGTACACGCGCACACAGAGATTGCGAATGGCGCTTCCTTCGTTGGAGCAGAGGAGGCATCCAATTCTAAACTCTAACAACGCTCAACTCATCTCCAACTCGCAACTCCGAGCGTCGAACGCGCACATGCGAGCGTCGAACACCGACGAAACTGTCGTATACATATCATAGATATAGCAATTCGCTCCTTATTGCTCCTTCGCCGCTCCCGTAGCACAATATAACTTACAGGCATGGAGCGTCCCGAGAGAGTCCCGTTTCGCTCACTCCGTCTTGTTCCCGTTGCTGTTGGTTGAAACTCGCTTTTCCGTCTCTTGCGTTCTTCCAGTTCGTCGATGCCGCTCTCAGCTGCCTCTCTTTGTGTGTGCGAACTGAATGCTCGAACGTTTTCCGAACTTGTTTAGGCCTTCCTGATACATTTCACGCAGGTAAAATGTGCGAGGCGATACAAAATTTGCTTTCGATGTACTCGATTCGGTTAAGCTAATTAATCCGAAATAAAACGAATATCGGATGGGATTATTCGCATTTTTGCCAAAATTGTTATACCCGATCGATGTATGCGCATCATGCCCATAAATATTTGCGTGTCTCTCGACCTATTTGATTTCAGAGAGAGCACACTGAGAGAGATATTTTATAGCTTTACACTCACACAAAAAGGTAGCTTTTGATGTATAAATGTTTGTTCCACATTATTTACCATATTTGGCTCAGGTATTTTCGTTTAATTCCATTACAAATCTTCCTAACAAATAATTAAAACAATTAAATAGAATCATTAACATTTTTCCGTTAGTGTGTAGTCATGTATTGAATTGCTGTGCATTTCTACAGGACTTTGATCTCAACAGTGGAATATTTTATTTTATAGATATAAGCTATTTTTGAATTTTACTGTGTTGATTTGAAATTTTGTACTCATTGCGGTTTGAATTTCCTTTGCCTGCACATTGTTTGCGTCTAGAACATATGTGGGCAATAACCAAATAAATTTTATGGTAAGAATTAAGTTATTTTTACTCTCTTACTTTTGCATATTTAAATTTTATCAACAAGAACATGAAATTATCAATTATTTGATTCACAAAATGCATCATAGCTACCTATCTCCTACCTACCTGTACCTAAAGGTACACAAAAGCCTAAATTTTACCTGACTTGAATTTACCCCTCTTTGAAACTAGTTACTGCAAGCTGTCAATACAAATAAGCGACTCATGAGACTCCAAAATTCGGCTTATTTCAACCATCTGTAACTTTTCAACTATGCTACATAAATGAAATCTGCAAAAAGCACATTGTAGAAGAACGCTTTACCTTTTAATAATGCAATTCTTCATTTCTTTATTATATATTTGGACGGCATTTTAAGGGGAATAATAAAACATAAATATTTAGCAAAACAATTCTGTATCAAAGATACAAATTGAATATTTTAAATTATGGAAAACTTGAATGAAATTTCTCTGCAATAAAATAACGAGATACTTTATTTTGAAGTAGTACAAGACAATAAAACTGTAGGCACGATCTGAATTACCCCTGCGTCGAGCAATTTACTGCGACGCGTCAGTAGAACCGCTTCACTCAAGAGACCCGGAAATATGGTCGAGTTAAATCGATCATAACTTTTAAACGAATCGAGATATTTGAAATTTCTAAAAAGCACTATATAGACAAATATTTCATCTTTTCTATAGTGCTTACTAAATATTTTTATATTAATTTTGTACTTAGAGGTAAATAAATTTATAAAACAACAAATATTATAAATAAATGGAGCTAAAATGCATATGAATACTAGATATTCAGAAAGGTGACATTTCCAGGAATCCAATGAGCTAAAATTGAGCGTTCTAGGACAATTGGTTCACGAGATATCGAAGTTTTAATTTATAAAATTTTGACGATTAAAAATATGAGCAGCTCCCCCATCTCATACGTAGTGCTGCAGCGCGTCTCATACGAACGCGCGCGCGGGTAGACTACAGGTACCCTCTTGCGAAACGAGCTATTACGACGCGCTAATACAAACGCATTGCTGCGTTGACACTCATGCAACCAAAATTTCATTCGGCTATAATTTCCAAACGACAAAAGATATTTTAAATCTGAAAGAAGCTGCATAAAGAAGCTTAATTCAACATCATATTTTTCTGATTTAATTATTTTTTAATATTATCTAGGTCAGTAATAATTTAGTAAATGTAACTTTAGAAATGTTGACATGGCGTATAACTCCATAAAAAGGACAAATAATCGGAAGAGATTAAGTTTCAAATTAAACGAATTGAATAACGCAGGCAGGAGATATAGTATTTTTAAATTGTTTAATGAAATTTTGAGGCCATCACGAAGCGAACTACTGCGACTCTGCTGTTGAACCGCAGTGACTACAGAGACCCTAATATTTAGGTGACTTTGATCGCTTATAACTTCCAAACGGTGCAAGATATTTGAAGTATCTAAACATGATAATAAAGACAAACATTTCATCTTTAAACTAATAGTCTTTTATTATTTTTTTATGAAATGAGTACATCGTACTAGTTAAATTTGCAAAACATTAAATATTATAAATAAATTTGATGAAAAAGCATATGTAAACCAGACATACATAAAGGTGACTATTTTAGGATTCGATTAAGCTAAATTTGACCATTCTACGACAATTTGTTCGCGAGATATCGAAGTTTTAATAAATAAAATGTGGGCGATTAAAAATATGAGCGGCACCCCCATTCCCAAACGTAGTGCTGTAGCGCGTCTCGTAGGCACACACGCGCGGGTAGACTCCAGGTACCCTCTTGCGAAACGAGCTGTTACGACGCGCTAATACAAATGCATTGCTACGTAGCCCCTCCTGTAACCAAAATTTCATTTGTCTATAATTTCTAAACGGCAAAAGTTATTTTAAATCTGAAAGAAGCTGCCTAAAGAGACATAAGTCAAGAACATATTTACCCACTTAAAATATTTTTTAAACATTTTGTAAGTCATAAAAAATCAATAAATATAACTTCCAAAATTTGTAATAATTTAAATGTTGATATTGCTTATCACTCATTAGAAAGGGGAAGTATTCAAAAGAGATTAAATTTTAAATCAAACGAGTTGAATACCGCAGTTAGGAGATATCGTATTTTTAAATTGTTTAATGAATTTTGAGGCCATCATGAACCGAACTACTGTGACGCTGCTGTAGAACGCAGTGACTGCGCAGACCCCAATATTTGGATGACTTTGATCGCTTATAACTTCCAAACGGTGCAAGATATTTGAAATATCTAAAAAGGATAATATAGATAAACATTTCATCTTTTTACTGGCAGTCATTTATAATTTTTTATGAAGTGAGTTCGTTGTACCAGTTAAAATTGCAAAACATGAAATATTATAAATAAATTTGATGAAATGGCATATGAAGGCAAGATATACACAAAGGTGACAATTTTAGGATTCGATTAAGCTAAATTTGACCATTCTACGACAATTTGTTCGCGAGATATCAAAGTTTTAACAAATAAAATGTGAGCGATTAAAAATATGAGCGGCACCCCCATTCTCAAACAAAGTGCTGCAGCGCGTCTCGTAGGCACACACACGCGGGTAGACTACAGGTACCCTCTTGCGAAACGAGCTGTTACGACGCGCTAATACAAATGTATTGCTACGTAGCCCCTCATGCAACTAAAATTTCATTCGGCTATAATTTCCAAACTACAAGAGATATTTTAAATCTGAAAGAAGCTGCATACAGAGGCATAATTCAAGAACATATTTATCTACTTAAAATATTTTTTCAAACATTTTCAAAGTATGGGAAATTCAATAAATATAATTGATGAAATTTGTAATAATATGACCATTTGATATAAGATATAAGCCAAATAGGCTGTCAATTCACCACCCCATGCATATAAAAGCCTCGGTACGGTTTCGTTGAGTCGGCTGGCATATTTGCCCGTACGAGAGTGTGCGTTGAGAGAGAGCCGCAGAACGAACGCGCGTCGACCGCGTACCGTACCGACTGCCACAAGCGCGTCGCACGATCCTCCTGTGCGATCGGCTCGGGCGGGCAGCACTCGTTCGCCCAGTGTGTACGCTCGCAATACTCTCTGTCGGGCGGCGCGGCCCGAGACTCTCTCGGTACTTCGGTGCGCGCGTCCGTCGTCATTGTCAGTCAGTCACAGTCAGTCAGCGTTCGTAATCGGTGGGCTAGCGCGCGCGACGCCGCAGTCTCTCCCACATTTCTCTCCTTCGAGCGGCTCGCACGGAACGCGAACGCGCGACCGACTCCGCTAATCTACTCGCAAATCACGCACACTCGCCCGTCCCCGGGTTCAAGTGTGCTCGCAGTGTGAACACTTCTCCATGCACGGTGTCTTATTAATTATTGCTAATTATCATTGGATCAAAGTGCATTGGATTTTACCCCCCAAAAAATAAAAAAATAATAAAAAATATTGAATGAATAAATAAATTAGTTTATGTTTTGTGTGAAATGGATTTGAATTGATACAAACAACAAGTCACATTTACAGAAATAAACTTGGTGGATATCATCATCTGAATGTGAAATCTACGAAACGAATAAACTGAACTGAAAATCGAATTAAATCAACTTATCAAATTATAGTTGAAAACATTTTATTACGCATACTGGACGCATGACAGGACGAGTGCTGTGGAAGTTAATTAATTAATTGCATTGTTAATTTTGATTTCCGTCTTTCGTTCCGTTTAGTGAACCAGCCATCTCAGAGCGAAAAAAAGAAAGTTGAAGTGCAGTGATTTTCGTCGGCCTCTCTTTTTTTCGGTGTTTGGTGCGCAACGCAATTTGTACGCACACAATCACTTCGGACAAACAACAACAACAACGACGACGACGACGAAATCGTCACCGCCGACAACAATAACACCGAAATAACACACCGAGCAACAACTCGCGCGCATTATCTGTTTGTGGTGGTTGGTCGTGGATTATTATCATCGCCTTTTATCTATCTCGTTCGCAATTCCGTAATTTCCTAATCGGGATATGTGCGAATTATACGACGAGTGCACCAACAACAACGCAGAGTGAGAGGCGCAGGATCCAATCGGAGAAATCGGAACAAAGGATTTCCACCCATACATGGTAAGTACGCTATCATTTCGTTTATTTTACTCAAAATGTCCCGCAAAATACATGCAAGCAATTCCTTATTTCCGTTCTTCAGTTTCGATCATTTCATCATGGTCGCATCCGAATATGATGCACACATAGCGTATAATTAATTAGTTAATTAATCGGAGTATATACAAGTAATTAACGCCGCGTTGTAATTGTAATCAACGAAATTGTTGGCCGCTCTCTGCTCGGTTAGTTACACTTTCCTTGAGAGTAGCGCGCGCGCACACATTTTCGCACTTTAAAGCGCAATCCAATCCAATTTATTTACCATTCAGCGTCGAGTTGACTCGCTTTGCTTCTCTTCCTTTTTCCTCTCTCGACATTCGCACACATTCGCTTTATGTTGTTATTTTATTTATATATTACTCTTCATTGCTCATATGCTCATGCCCATTCAATCACGTATTCTTTGTTTCGCTCTCCTCGATTCACTTACCATACATGCATCCGTATTTGTTAGTTAACCTTGCGCAACCTTATTTATATCTTTTTTCCTATTATTTGTTAGTTCGGTTTGGTTTGGTGATTGTGCAGGCAGGAGGAGATTGCTGCTTGGGAATTATTGTTATTGAACGGTTTCGCATATAAATATTTATTGAGCGTAATCAGTTTAATTGCATGTTTGAAAACTAATTAGCGGCCACTTCTTCTTCGCGATGCTGACTCGGATGGCACAAGTGCAGTCGACGTAGATTTGTGTGGCCTTCAAGCTTTTCGCATTTACCGTATTTATTGTGCGTTCCGTTAGCTTTGACATTATATTTGTTCATTTCAGCTGCACTCGATGTTCGGTTCACTTTTGTTGTTCCTCTATTTGCATGTGTGCCACCTGAATTTACGGTATTTTGGCGTGTTTTACATATGTATAGTTTCATTATACCGCGAAGTTTAAAATGCAATCAAAAAATAATCATGTTTTATGCTTTTCTATTTTATTTTTCTTGGAAATTTCACTTGAAATTAATATCATGCATAATTCAAGTGAAATTTATTACATTTTCAATTTCCAAATTAATAAATTCATTCAGTAACAACTTGGTCCAAAATTCTCTAATTTCTGCACTTTCTAAGATTACATCAGAATAATTAATACATGAAAAGAAACTTCTTGGAAACTGAATCCAAATTGCTATTTTAACAAACATGTTAACAACTAATAAAAGTAATTGATATACACATTTTACACCAAAATACATAAAATTTGAAACTCAAATAGAAAAGCAAAAAATCAATCAAAATTCTATTTATTTTCCTCAACTTTATCTCCGTTTTTTTGTATCTCAAATAAGCATAAAACCGAGTCAGTCAACTAAGTCGTTTTTTATTATTCTAAATTTGAAAAGTTTTATTGCTTCTTTCTCCTTTATGACGCCCATTACTTCTTTGTTTTCTTCAGCAGTGCATGGACAATAGGCACCAAATCTGGCCCTCTCTTCTGTCACACTCGCACGCATCTAATTCGCACAGTAAATGGCATTGCATTGATAAATGATCCGAGTAATAAATCCTCCCTTCGGCCGCACGAGCTAATCCGATTTTAATCCGCGCTCATAAATTGAAAACGAAATCTTTGCGTTTCGTGTTGGAATTGTCGTCGTCGAGTGGCATTTAAATTTAAAAACTATTTTTACTCCGCCGCTGGCATTTAACTAATAGACTCTTCGGAAACAAACAAAAACACAACGAACGCACATGCAACACGCATCGCATTCACCTCCAGCTTTTGTCACATGTATGAATATGTGCGCCAAAGTTTTCTTTATGCGTCCCTCGTGGTTTCCCCAGTTCCACGTTTTTTTTTGTATTTGTTCTCTTTTTTCTTGTTTGGTTTTCCCCTGTGCCCATGTGCATACCTTGCGCCCTAAGTATGTAGTGTTAGCTGTAAGTCTGGATGGATGGTTGAATTACGTTTTATTTTAAAATACCCATGCATATTCACGTGTGCATTTAATGCGTTTAACTTTCTACTCAATTTGTTACCATTACATGTGTGAAGAAGAGCTTTTAAAGTACTTGATGGAAAACTGAAAATGTTACCAGAAATTTAAGCATTGGTGTGGTTCAATTTTTGAAAACTGGGGATCTCCTAAAAATGATGTATCAAAGAAATCATAAAATGTAAACGGAGTAAACACAATTGGGGGAATCACATACGCACGATAATGCGCTGAAACGCGCTCTGAAAGCATTGAATATCGTTATCGATGGTGCTGGGCTATGAAGTCATTTGTCGTTGTCATTAATAGTCAATTACATCAGATGAACGACGTCGACGGCGCGACGACGCCAGCGGGAGCGCAGCGCGACAAATGACGCTAAAACTGAAGACGCTTTTGAGCGGCTCGCGTGTGATTTAGCTGCCGTCTAAAGAGTCTTAAACCTCGGCAAGTACTGCAGTGTGTGTACTTGAGCGTTTCATTTCCGAGCGTTCTGCTCCGTTTTCCGTCCGTTTGTTGGTCGTGTTTTACCGCGCGTCGAGGTGTTTGCTTGTGTCCGACACATGCCAAAGACGTTCGCCCGAAGACGTGACAAGTATGCACACATTGAGAGGAGGAGGAGGAGGAGGATGGACACATGCCCGCTATGTTTTGTCCTCGCATTTAAATTTGTATTTTGAGACTCTACTCGATCTTTGTGGATGGCGTCCGTCGACGGCGTTCTTCACGCTTTACTTCTTCGATTCCGAGCGGGGAAATGGAGAGCAAACGGTGTCGACAGGCGACTGCCGCCAGTGTCTTCGATCTCTGCTTCTGGTGTATGCATAAAGACATGGAAGTAACGGCGGGCGCCTCGACGGTAATTTTCTATTCAGTTACGCGATGCGTTGCGCGTCGTTGTGTCGACTTGTTAGTTAATTTCATTCCGGAATTTTGTCGATGCATCTTTGATTATACGGAGTGTGGTAAATTTTCTACTCGGAGGAAAGTTAAACAACATAATTACAGCAACTAATACTAAATTGTATGACTTATTTGTTCACAATGATGCGAGTCTTCTGTTCAAATTTGATTTTTGCAATTTTCTTTCTTCAAAATGATTTGAAATACTCCATCAGGAAAAAGTTCTCAGGAAATGATGCTCAAAGTTAATAAGTGTTTATTGAAAGATTTTTTGAAATTTAAAGTTTTCCATCAGACTCGGTATATAAAATTAAATATTTATCATCTGAGGTCATACGTTGATAACATAAAACAATAATTTCAAGCCAAACTGTACTAAAAGTACTCACACATTCAGCAGTCGTAATATTGTATTCATTCATGTAATTTCCAAGTTAATTTCTTTGATTCTCCTTTTTGAATTTGCAAATCTAGTATGATGTAATATTTGAAATGTTTGTTTAGGAAGATGAAGTTTTTTGAACTCAATTTAATCTTCGGTAACATTCGGTGGGTAAAAGACTAAGGACACATATCAGTTCTACACGCGCGGATATAAGCACAAACGAACGACGTTAATGAGGAGATTAAATGAGTGAACGAACCAGTTAGTATTGAGTACATGCTAGATATAGATATAGGACGTCCATGGCTGACTCCAGAGAGTAGCAATCCAAACAGAAACGGAGCAGCAAAGCACTCACCGGTATAAAGTCGTCTGGGGGCCGGCTGCAAGAAAACCGAAGAGAAGAAAAACACAAAAAGAGCGCAAAACAAGCACCAAGCAAGTGACATAACGAAACCAAACAATCCAATCCGCAAACGCTCAAAGTACCTACACCCAGCAGCAAGAAGCTAGGCGCACGCCAATCGCTCTTCGCATTCTTCGTTTTGTGCGCATTAAAACTACACCGCATTAACAAGCATTGCTCACGACGGCGTTGATGATGATGATGATGGCACGAGCCTTCATTAAACGGGGGAACGCGCACCGTGAATTAGTAGACCGCGCGCGCGTCTCTTCTACTTCTTCGAGTCGAAGTTGAGAGTGCATCTCTTCCACGGATTGTGCACTCTTCGCATCAGTCAATTCCGTCGATATTATCGCATATTATGTTATTAATAAGCCATCAGGCGAGATGCGCACGCGCGCATATCACGTTTCGTAATGCTGTCCATCCAGATGCTCGTTGGTCGTTCTCTCCTTATTTGATTTCGGCTTCCTGCGAAAATGTAATGAATGATGGATATTATAACGAGAATGAAATGCGCAATGCTGGAGCAAACGTGCGAGGGCCGTATACATATGTGCACATTGCGTCCGCTGGCCGGATGAAGAGGAACGAAGAGAGCGGTCTGTGGCGATGAGAGCCGTGGAACGTGTAATCTACGTGTGCGTTATAAAAGCTTGATTTGATGATGATGGGTTGCCCCGCTCATTCATTTATTATTCATATTATTCAAGCGGCGATTCAACAAATCGCTGCTGCCACTGCGGACCCGGTCGTCGTCGTGCCCCATGGTGCCGCTCGAAAGCCACTCGAATGTGTCTCATCGGATTAACACTATCAATGTTTGGATGCGTGATAATATATTTATAAACATCGGTAATTGTACGGTATCGATTCGACGATTTGATAACCGTGTTTTGCTAATCAATATTCGCTTCGGATCGTGCTCGTCTTATTGAATTTTTGATTATTTCATTGTTATGCATTTTCATTTCATTGCGTTTGACATCGAATCAACTATTCTGCAAACCAATACGCTAAGTTTTAACTATGCAAATTATATTTAAATACTCTGCAGCTTTAAATATTTAATATCAGTTTTGTTGGTGCTTGTTGAAATTTGTATTTTTTTCTACAATATTTATTTAAATTTATATATTTTCGGCATTTCTTATAGAAATTTATGTGTGTTAATTTCTAGTTGAAAGTACATTAGATCCTTAATAAAATAGCCTTTGAACCATTTGGATCGGACTCCTGGTGGCCGAAAAAACATTGACAATGTATAACAGCATATTAAGAAAATTATCACCAAGAACAAAAGCAAAATTTTGCAATGTCTAAATTTTATCAGAAAGTACATTAAATTCACAACAAAATACTTTTTTAATCAGTTCAATCGGACTTGTGGTTGCGAGAAAAAAATTAAAACAATAATCGGGCATTTAACTAAATTAATATTAGGCGCATTGACGACAAGGCCAATAGCATTTCCTGCCGGAAATTTGCAAATATGAAAGCACCAATCGAAAGTATATTAAATTCCCTACAAAACGGTCCTAGAGCCATTTGGGCCCGGCATCCACTTACCAGAAAATATGGACCATTAATAATAAGAAGAGAATATTAATATTAGATTAATTGACGACAATACCAATAGCATTTCTAGATGGAAATTTGCAAATGTCTTAACGGCATCCGAAAGTACATTAAATTTCCTTCAAAATAGTGCTTGAACCATCTAGATAGGTCTTCGGGTTGCCGAGAAAACAATGGCCAAAAATTAGCGAATATTGAACAAATTTACATGTAGATCAAATGCAGTTTCGGCTTCGGTTTCGGATAGCATTGCAACATTACAAATTTCAAGTAAATCTTTAAATGTTATCTGAAAGTGTATTAATCCCCAACAAAATGCACCTTAAATCATTCAAATTGGGCTTCCGATTGCCGAGAAATCGTTGACAATGATTAGCTGAATATTAAGCAATTTAGCGTCAAGATGAAGGCAAAATTTTAACATGTTTAAATACTATCTTAAAGCACATTAGGTCCCCAACAAATTATTTTTTGAATCATTCAAATCGGGGTTGTGGTTGCCGAGAAAAAAATTAAAAACCATAATCGAGCGTTAGACTAAATTGATATTAGGCGCATTGACGACAAGGCCAATAGCATTTCCCGATGGAAATTTTCAAATCTGAAAAAAACAACAGAAAGTACATTAAATTCCCTACAAAATAGTCTATGAACCATTTTGCTCCGGCATCCGATGGTCGAAAATTCAGGCAATAAGTAACAAAAAGAAGGTACTAAAATTGAGTAAATTGACGACAAAGCCAAAAGCATTTCTAGGTGGAATTTTGCAAATCTCTAAACGGCAATCGATAGTACATTAAATTTCCTACAAAATAACCTTTGAACCATTTAAATCGGATTTACGGTTACCGAGAAAACAATTACAGAAAATGACAAATAAAAAACATTACTATTAGGTTATTGCGTTAAAAAATTAGTGTTTTTGGGGTTGATATTTGGCAGATTTTACAAAAATTTTGACGGGTAGGTAATGCGTTTTCTACGTCTGTTGTATAAATGGCAAAACATTTGAATATTGAGAATATCATTATGATCTTTTATCACCTTTGTTCCCAGAATGCATAAAACTCAACATGCAGATCACTTTACGATTCATATGCATTGTTCAAATGAGTACTTCATAGCCCTACAACAGTAGTAACTTGTGTAGTACTTGACCATTAAGATTATTTACCTGAATACCTGCAGTACCAGATTAAATTTAAATTTACCTGTTATGCCAAATCCCAGGGCACGAATATCATTGGTCCATTAGCACTTAATGAGCCACCACCACACCCTTACCATTGCTTATCAATACCACCCTTGCTCAGTACCAAGGAGTACATTAATATTGTTCGGTTCAGTTTGCTCAAAATCTTGATTTGAGTAGTTGCAAAAATTCGAGAATAGTCGCGCGAACCGTGCAAAATTGGTGTCCAAGATACAATCTTCCCATATTGATCATAATCAAAATGTGTGATTTCCACTTCGACGAGAGTGTCGGCTTCGATATTGAAGAGTATATCATTTCTAGGAATGAGTTCCAAGCGAACCAAAGTGCCAACCCAGTGATGGCCGAAATTCAAACCGATAACCAATTCGATAGAATGTTTGATAATCTCGTAAGTTGCATTTCCTTATCTATTCTTACCACCTAACTAGCTGTATGGGGAATAGTAGTACGTTGGATGTTGGATGCGCATTTTTTCTGGCAGCGCGTTCGAATTTGAATTTGCCGTTTGAAGATGTAATGCATTTTAAATAACGCGTGTGACGGTTGCGAAAAGCGCGACCGGGTTGGGGAATAGTGGCAGGAAGTGCGTGGGTCTAATGCGGGAAATCGAGTTTCGCACGTACAAAGCGAGGGCATAAAGCAGCACGTGCATTTGCGGAGCGAGCCGAAGACGGGATAGAGAAGGAGGCAGACTGGGAACCGCCGTGAAATTGCGGGAGGTGTGTGTGTGTCTGTGTGTTGGGGGCGGCAAAGGCGATGGCGGCAGCGACGTCGACGTCGGGCTTGGCTTCAGAGGAAAAAGAGTGACTGAGTGGGCATATATTACAGCGATGACGTCGTTTATGACGTCCACTGGCTGGTAAATGCCAGCGAGCACTTTCTGCGTGGGCGTCTTCCTCGAGGAGATTGCCTTTGATTGCACACTCCAGCATTCCGCAATAATAATTCCACTTCGGGGTTCGATTGATTCATTTTATTTGCACTGATTTATTTTCGTTGTATGGCTTTTCCAAAGAGTTTTGTCAGAAGGGTTCACATTTTCGGTAAAATTAGTAGTTTTGCAATTCATTATTCTATGCACTATTAGAAAGTTCTAGATCGCAGAATTTCGGTTCCAGAATCCCTTACAAAATTCTAGTCGGGGATTCCCTGAAAAGAAATTTCAAGTAGCAACAAATTAAAATTATAACTCCAAACTAAAAAATGTTAACCTCCATCAAACAATTCATTTGAACCGATCTTGGAACCACATAGTAAAGACTAAATTCGAGTAATACTTCCGGTCGCTCATCCGGAACGTAAATTCTTGCGTATTTGTTCATTTAGAGCTTCGGACTTTCGGGAAACTTCACAGAAGTAAATCTGCCGCCTCCTGCGTGCGCCGCCACAAGTCGGCTAACACAAAAGTGGTGGATGGTGCTTTCATGCATCCAACTAAAGCCCCCATCATCCCACCCCCGCACACACACGCATAAATGTGAACAACATTTCGATGTCGAGCAGACTTTTGCATATTTGTGTATGATTACCAACTAAATGTCCGCCCCTCGTTGGAGGTATTAGTTCGGTAACTTGCCGGCAAAAGTGTGGGTGTGTGAGTGCGTTGGCGGCGGCGACGGCGGCGGCGTCTTCACCGCCACACTGGGTGGCTGTTCTGTTGAGTGCTTTATTCCGCTGCCTTTGCTTACAGCCACCAGTGTTGTCGGTGGTGGTGGTGGCGGCGTTCACTTCTTCGTATGTGTGTGAGCGACCTCGCTAAAGTGAGCGCCGCCGCCGCCTCGACTCCCGCAATTAATTATCCTCGTGCGGAATTATTCAGCGGCAAGAGTTCACTCACGGCGCGTTCTCTCCCTTACAAAATACACATTAAATTAATCAAAATCCCTTTTGCGTTTCGCTGCGAACCCTTCTTCTGATACACGTTACCACTCTTCGGATCATTTTGTATTTCTTTTGTGCCATCATCAATTAGCACGTATCATTCATTCTTCGCATGTGCGAAATCCACCAAACGAAGAATGAAATCAATCAAAATCTGACGGTGTTTCGATAACGACCTTTCTTCAGCCACTGTTGCTTGACGTGTTAACATAAACAATTAAGTCATTAACGCATTAGCAGGTTAATTCCGTCCAGCGGTACATATTTAATTGCATGCGCACAAAAGGAACGCCGCTAAAACGCCGATGCTAATGCGTTTTGTTGCGATCAAGATGGGAGTCCGGATAAGAATACAATTACCAATTACGCAACGTCGAGTGGCGGCATTCTTTCTCGGTGTGTGTGTGTGTGCATGGAGCGTGCAAGAACAACCAACAACATACGATAGCTGGATGGAATGCGGTGGGAAGAGAAACGAAGAGAGTCGGGAAAGAAATGCGCGAAAAGCGGTGAAAGAAGGTCGAGGAAATCGACAACATGCAATCCGCGTCCATGGGGGGTGGCGCATTGTTGCCCACGATGTGTAATGACGGAAGAGCTCTTCACACACTCACATTGAAGCATTTAAGGGCTTTTTCAACCGTCCGATTAGCTCTCCAATAAATAGACTTAATTGAATCGTCGTAATTAAATGCGCAAATGTTCTTCAGCGCATTGACGATACACACTCGTGGATCTTCAGTCGCGTATTTGTTTATTTGTCGGCCTAGAAGATCACATACGACGCGTTTCGATAAGATTTACGAGTCGTCCTTGCCGAAAAGTCCTCGCCTATAGCGTAAAAGTCGTCGTGCGCGCTCTTCCGGTTCCTCCACGCGCGCATCCACATGTTTGTCCTCGAGTGTACGTACAGTTCTTCAGCGGGCGTGTGAAGTGGGCAAAAGGAATCGATATTCGACCCTCTGGTGCACACCGGTTCCGTAGTATGTGGGACCACGTCGCGTTCGCCTCCTCCTCGTCCTTCTTCAGCGCGCCCCGATGGAGTTTGCTTCGCGGAACTTCTTCTCGTTCTTCCTGCGGAGCATACGGCGTGAAAACAACCCTCATGCGAGCGGGCAAGTGTGCGTGCGGCGGCGGAAAACCGGGGAAAACCTTAATGCTTAATACCTCTCGCCGAGATGAAGTCATAACGCGGGAAGATTGGGAACCAACCGGCCGATAATGAAGCGCACGAAGCGAAATAGAATGCAACCTGTTCCATCCTTTATAAATCTTATCACATTTTCGAGTTTTTCCAACGAACGGAAAAGGCAAAAGAGATGCGACAAAATGATGACCAATTGGACGCGTAATCGGTGATTTACTTATTTCCTTATTTCCATCAAGAAATTTTTGGGAATCCCCGCGTATAATATCGGTATGCTTTGAGCATAGAATGGGACGTCCGTTTAACGTCATTGTGAATGTTTATTGTTACGTTGAAGTCATCCGCTTTGATGATGTATTTCCCGTTTAGCGATCGACTCATAACTAACTCTCAACTACTACACTCAAAGTTGTGACATTACCATTGATAATCACTTCCAGTAACTGTTCCAAAAATAGAAAAATGCAAAATCAGATAACAAATTTACAACTAAAATTTATTTTCATCAATTCAATTCATCATGAGTGAACTAATGATATATGCTTATTCTGCTAATTACTATTACAATTATCACTATAACAGTGCAAGGTTATCATCGCTTATTGACATTTCATTTGATTGTTGGTTGCTTGCATTGAAATTAATTGTAGCATCCAGGGATTGGACAAGTCCATCAATGACCCAGACGCTTCTTCACTAATTACCGAGTTAGTGTTGCATGTCGAAAAGCAGGAAAACTAATTGCGCAGTTCGATCTGCCCTGTTGAAGGTGAATCAAGCAAAATAATGTGCCAACATAACAGTCCGAGTGTAACAGATAGGTTTTTAATACGAATTCTGACGTCATAATTGGGTTAGTGGGTCGTTGAGCATAGTTGACATCGGCTTTGAAGATACTCGTGGCACTAACTATTACATGACATGAATGAGTGAAAACGCGCAACGCATCACGCGAAATCGACTAAATTATAAAGTTATCCGTTCTTTTTTCTGGCTCTCATATTTTTGAGGCAATACATCAACAAAAAAATCTTCTATTTTCAGCTGGTAAATTGCAAGTACTTGAAGAATAATTGTGTTACCAAATCTCTTAAGGAACAGCATCATTTTATCTTTATCTCATTACATAAGCAAATTTCTATTTGCAACATGGAAAAGTAAAAGGTGTTAAATACATTCCAACAATTCAACATTTCGTATTGTAATATATTTTGATGGAGTTTAAATTGTTTCAATTTGTCTTGTAACAAGTTTATGCAATAATACAATCTCAGTTGTCAAAGTTTAAATGGTAACATTTTCAAATAGTCTTCATCTTCGGTGAATGTCTTGTTTGTTGGTACATCTACAAGTTGATTGTTTAAGAAGACTTCTTAGATTTACTCCACTCGATGTGGAATTGTGAGTGGAACGCACACCATATGGAAATCGATATTGGCGGCTAGACGATCGCCTCTCTCTTCGGGGACGGGTGTTGTTATGTTGGTGGAGGCCACCGCCGCCGCCGCCGACGACGACGATGTCGACGTATGTAGCGTATTAGAGCGTCAGTCGTCTCGACGCTTATTTATCTTATCGCCGTGTTCATTCGGTCGACGCGTTCGTTGGCGCGCACAAAAATGTGCGGGGGCGGCAGCCGACGAACAAGTTGAATGGGACGCTCGTTGCCGCCTCCGATCCGCGCACTGTTGTTTGCCGGCTGATGGTACAATTCAAAACGAACCCACCCAACATCGCAACCCCCAGCCAGACGGCGCTTTTTTACCCTCCTGGTCTCGTTTTTTCCTCCTCTTCTTTGCTGCGAACAGATGCAAAAGAGAACCAAAAGAGAAAATATAATCCCGACGACATTCAACTCGCATTTAACCATTAACCATTAATTATACTAAGTTATCAGATTTATTTCAATTTTGATTGTCCAAATCTCAATTTTGATTATTATTTTAATTCTTTTTTTTCTTTCTTTCAACAATCGAGGTCTTGTAATCAACTTGCGCGACTTGAATGATTACTAGAGCGCACCATTCGTTGTCGAGTAGTGTACGACTAACGATGGATTCTTCTTGTACTTCTTCGTTGCATTCGTGCGCTCGTTATTGCGTTGTTTTCGAGGATGCGCGCTCTTCTGTCCGCGCATTGCGATCCGCAACTTTGTCTCACAAATGAGCGGACTACACACTCAACTCAAAGCGGGACGTGGACTGGTTCGTGCGACAACTAAAACGCAAACTGACATAACGGCAAATTTAATTTGGTGTTTCCACAAGTGCGCGCAAAACAAACGCACTAAATTACAAACAACTCACAATTCCATCCGGAGACTCCCGAGGGTTTTTTCCTCATTGAACTATGAACTTGCGCGCCGCGCTAATTGCCCAAATGATTAATTCATTCGTCGGCGTGCCTGGTGCAGCCTAGATAAGTTCATGGAATCGGTTCACGTTCAATAAAACTGTCGAGGAAGAAGTCCCATTCGCGCTTCTTGTATGTACATCCCATTGATGCATGTATGCGCTCCGAGTTAATTATTATGGCGCTATTGATGGAAGGATACGTGACTTATTGTTGTCACGCACATTTTTTCATCGCTGTACGCACTGTTGATGATGGCAGAATTACGACCGACGCGACACAAACGACGTACTTTATCAAACGTGTGTAATTGCCATCGAACGTGTGCTCCATGTGTTTATGTTATTCCTAATAAACGTCTGGCATTGTTTCCGACTTTAATCGACGAACAATAATAAAGCAGTCATCTTCGCCTTCGATACATCCTCCACTTCTTCGCGCTTGAATTGAATCGCAGCATTTTGAGGGATGTTCACTTCAGTGTACTCTTCATTTTTCCATCGCGATTTCGTTGATAGTGATTCTCGATTCGTTACCGCGGGTCCCGTTAAAACGTGCACGTTCTGTTACAAATCCAATTTTCCGTGATATACGAAAAGCATAAAACGCAAAACTGCTTTTGTGTGTATCCTGCTCTTTTCCTCGAGCTGGCATTCTTTTTTTCGCTGGCTGTGTGCGCGCCTCGTTCGTTCAACTTTCTTTTTGTTACAATGCGCATCTAGTCGTCCGAGAGAGTCTCCTGGTGGTGCTTCACGCGAGTCCACTGTGCTCTTCGGGTCTCTCTTGAACCAGCTTCCAAGCAGCACGTCTTTTTCTCATTCCTACACATTTTCCATTATTTTGCACTGCGCGCGCGTGCGACCTCTTCTTATTTGTTGCTCGAACGCGCATCCTTGTTCATTCCTCAGCATTCATGTGGACTTCTTCATATCATCCACCGATTCTTCCTCCTCGTCCACCGTCTTCTTTTTCGCGCGCTCTACCACCATTCAAGTGGACCATTTGCTCATTTATTCATTTGCCAAGCATACAATTCCACACCAAACGTTTGGGTTCTGTTCTTAAACAATGCATTCAACTTGGGGCCAACCAACAATTAGATTACAAATCGTTCAATTTTTGATGCTATCAGACTTTTTTCTAGTTACTGTCAGTTGTAATGACAATAGTGAAAAATTGTGACATGAAAACCGTTTCGTGGTATGAATGATGCCCCACAAGAATCGATTCGCAAATCTTTGTTTTATCATGGCATCTCTTCTTGTGGATTTTTCCCCATCTTTTTGGTTTCCAGACCTTCGAATGATTTCACATGATTTACGAGTTCAAAGGTAGATAGACAAAGAAATATTTTTCCAGAAATTCAATGCATTTTCAAAGGTGTCCTCAAAAACAGTTTTGGCAATAGGTCAATTCTGGGGTCAATAATGTTGTAATTCGTCAATTTATTACACCGGATGATGATAGTTTGCGAAACAACGTTCTTGTGTTTTAAATACCAAAGAATTTCTGCGTGTGCTGGTGTATTCACATCGAGCACACTTTCACTTTGACTTTCACCCTTGGAAGCACCAATAGGATCATGCATAAGGATTGGTGCACACATTGGTACGCACACAAACGCTCAGAGAAAGGAAGAATCGACACGGTGTGTTCTTCGCGTTTTCGCTGCCACCCGCGTTATTGCCATGAAATGGTGGGCCACAAAGAGCGCACACAACGACGAATTCTACACGGCCATTACGAAATCGCACCGTTTCGAGCTACCGCCATCAGCCTATTACCGTAATCATTTTTCCGAATCTTTTTTGCGTCCTCCCACATCGCATGCTTTTCGTCAACTTGCACAATTGCTTCGGTTGTTTTGGCATGACGTGTTACCATATGGGTGATATTATTTTTTACGCGCGCAATATAATAAATAAAATCATCAAAAGCGAGTTCGTTGTGTGTTTGCGAAGTTGCGTAAAGTTCCTCTTGCTTTCTGCACGATTTTGGGCCCCATTCCTCCAAGGTTGTACGCTGTGTACTTCGAGCGCAAAATCGCAAAATAATAATAAACGAGCGTTTGTTGGATGATGCGCGACCTCGTAACACATTCGCAATGGGTTTTTGCATTTGTCGATTCTTTGCGCACCTTGGAAATTCGACGGGTGCTGATTGCGAGACCTTGATACACAATTACGCGCTCTTGAATTTAGAAATTAGCGCAACGACCAACATGTACGAAACATCTGAATTCATTAGGCAACCAAACATATGGGTCCAAATACTCATTCTATCCTGCTCCTTCAAAATTTTGTTTCGAATCCAACTCCCAAATTTGAATAATTTCGCGCCATAGTTTGACAGCTCGACTTAATTATTAACAAATAGTTTCGCCTTGGTTGCAGTTGGAGCAGATCGAGATCAAGACCGAGATGAAATCACCACCGACGACGATCATCGACGACGGGGATGATATCTTCGGCCCGCCGCGCACCTACGCGACTGGCTACTGCCCGCCGAAGAATCGCCCGTCGATGATCTCGGCGAAGTACCGCCAGAAGGAAGAGCGCCGCAAGGTGCTGAAGATCAGCTGCAGCAAGCTGAAGAAGATCGACGATCCGGAGGTGAGCCTCTGCCGATCGGTGCTCATCAACAACACGATGAAGCGGCTGCAGCTGGAGGTGCGCGAGGAGAAGCTGCAGAAGCAGCAGTTGAACTATCCGAAGTGCGTCGATCAGGCGGACAACTTCTTGAACATTAAGAGCGAGTTCATCAAGAACGAGCTGAAGGCGTACGACGACGCGCCGCTCGTGGACGATATGCTGCCCGCGGACGACTTCGACAAGAGCGAGATCAGTGAGAGTGTGAAGAGTGTCCTGGAGGACGTCACCGATTCGGTGGCGGCCGCGTCGAACAATAGCGAAAACACGTCGAACAATAACAACAACAATGTTGGTAGTCTTAGTAGTAAGCGTTCCTACGACGACATCGAGAACTGCGACCTGCAGGACGTCCTCTCGCAGTTCTACATGCCTCCAACCCCACGCCTCCTCACCACCATCGACGACGATGAGTTACCGACTGTGGTGACGGCGTCCGTTGGAGTCACCAACGACGAAGACGTTCCTCCGCCAGCGAAGCGCTTCAAGACCGACTTCGTCGACTTGGCGCTCAGCGAGAGCTGCGCAAAGATGAACCCCATCCAGATGCAGATGCAGTTCATCAACAACAACCTTCCGGAGTGCAGCAGCACGCCGACGATGGCGGCCACGAGTTCGAACTCTTTCACGTGCGGCCAAGCGTCCATGTTCAGCGACATGCAAATGCAGAACAATGTTTATCACAGTTTGATCGCCTCGCTGGAGACGTAGCGGCACGAATTCGCCAACGCCACCTCCTATTCATCAATTCTAAGTGCCCAAATCTATAAGAATTCAACTACATGATTTATTAGTTAAACCAAAAAACGAAGAGACGAAGAGAGACGCTAAATTGAATTGAATTGGTTGATCTATGAATGATTGCAGTCCTGAAGCAAAACATAGGGAACTTTTTGTGATATGTTAGTTAATTATATTAGAGATAATTGAAATTATATAAATATATATGAGAATTATATATAGAGATATGTTGATAAGAGGAGCGAAGAAGGCAGACTACTCGCAAACGATTTATACTCTCTCTTGAGCGCTGCTCCGTGCACGCAAGACAAAAGCGCAAAGGACGCTGGATTCGTTGATGGGATGCCAAAGCAAGATACGAATTGCAAAGTGTATGCTTTTCTGAGCTCTAAACGATTTGATTCGAGCTGCTTGCACAGAATGAGCGAGTGACGCACTGCGATTACTTAACGCTTGTGTGCATGGAATGCAATGTAAATGCAAATGGCAGTCAAGTCAAGTCAATACGACGTCATAGAGATATTTACAACGTGTACTGTACAGTAACAAAAAAAATCTGCAACGTACAAGGAAGCAGAGAAGCGCGGATTGCTGAACGTTCAATTTGGTTTGATTGAATTCAAAGCAAAACCTTATTTGAAGCGAAACATTTTGATCCTCATTGATTTTTAAATTATTTGTTGTTGTTCATAAATTAATTAATTAGTTGGTTAATTTTGTTTCTTTATTTAATACGTCTAAATTTTGAAGTCGTGCAGCAACATTTTGAACGTATGCGAGTTGCGCACGCAAAGAGAAACGTAACGCTGCTGTTGTAATAATAAAGTGCGGAGTATATTAATCAGACGAACTTTAATTATATTAAGACGTCTGTCGTATCTGTCTCCCTACAACCTTTGTACGATAAGTAGTTTGAATTAATTTCTATGTTAGTAGCAATGCAAACGAAAAACAAAAACAAACCGTTTAAAAAACAAAAAGTCTGTGATATGATGCAACACTGGTGGCGAAATTTGTTAACGCGTAACGAGTGTGAATAGTTTTTTGTTTTTTTGGAACTTATAATAATTATGTTTTTTATATATATTTGCAAGGTTGATTGCTAAATTGTCGCTGCGAGACGAGAGCGAGAGAGAAATCCAACCCAGGCTTACAAAGAAGTCACAAATTATATCCGAAATTAGTCTGATGAATTATGAGACAACCAACCGAAAATACAATTTGATATACAACATTCAAGATGTATATAATAAACACTTACACTTTTACATTTTTGCTTCACTAGATGAATTATACAATTGTAGCGAAAATAAGATGAGGAAAACGACCTCCGTAGACAAAACGAACCACTTACATGATAATTATTGATAACAACGCCTACTACTTGGTAGATAGATATGCGCATTTCAAACTTTTCCAACTTTCCTCTTCACTCTCTGTCTGTCTGTTTGTCTCCGTGTGCTGCGCAATCATCGATGTGGCTTTGAATTTATTATGCGCTATCCGAGTATCTCACCCAACTATAATAATGCGAAAACACTGTTAAGCTAAACGGAAAACGTTGAAATATTAACGACGCGCATAAGAAGATCCCGTAGAACGCAAGCAATTTACACCCCGAGATGTATAAACAATTTAGATGTCGTATACTTCTTTCTGGCATATCACACGTGCGAACATGCAAAGAAATCTTGTAAAAATTCCATACCTGCCGCAAAGACTACCCCATGAATAAACAAAATGCTGTGTGTCATTTAGTAGCAGAAAATCTAGCCAAGTAAGAAGAAATTATATTAGATGATAGAGTATATACATACAATATATTTTTGAATGAAACCATTTTTGATACATGATAAATAACCGAGAAATTTTTTACAAGCGTACAACATGGAACAGTGTACAAGACCGAAACAAATTCATTTCAACGCGGTGCTTGGCTTTGCTTGCTTCGACGCTCAAATGCCGAATGCAATGCAATGCGCAAGTGAAAGTAATTTTTTGAAACGACAGGTATTTTTGTGTAGATAGATAGTGCAAGCGCTCTCCACACCGCTTCTCTTTTTCCATATCATTGATGCATTACAATTACGTGTTCTTGTTATTCACTGCTCTAGCGCAAAACGTACAAATTTCTTTGAATTGTTGCTGCCCGTTTTATTTGCGCACTTGCATGATAATCTCTCGTCTCCGTCTAGTTTTCTTCCCTGTACATTGTTGCTTACAATCTAAAGTTTAAAGACCTTGCGTAGTGACAAATTCCCAAGTGCTTAAATAATCGATGTGTATCGTGTCCAAAAAAATAGTAATAATAAATGAAATAAGCACCAACGTGCGCACAATTTTCCATCAATATACAGACCAGTCAACAATGATGATGACTATCCATTGTTTTTATTGTAATGATTGGAATGCCAAATTATTTCCACTTGCAAAAAGCGCAAGTATATGCGCGCACGTTTGGTGATCAATTAAAATAACGCCCCTGCCTCCTATCATATATACATATTAACAACATTCAATATATTGTATACATATACATGATAATACTATGTATATTTATTCAAATTAGATTTAAACGCATAATAATTGAATCGACCGACCGACCAGTTACTTCCTCTTCAACAGCTGGTTACTCGACCGGTCTCAGTGTGTGTCTTTCCAATAAGTAAACATTTATCTACCTATCAGCACACTCTTTGAATAAATACACACACAATACACGAAAAGAGAACGATAAATTCGAACTACTGCGTACTTGGAAGAACTAGCTCTAAAATATTTAAAACTTTTATTTATTAATACCTATCACCCAAGACGTTCACAAATATTTATTGTACATTTCAAGATGCACGAACAAATGATAAAAAACTGAATTTCCTCAATCAAAAACTTACACTGTTTATTTCTATTTCAATAAATAACAACTCTTGGTTACATTTAGATTATTGTCGTCTTTTAAGCGATCTAAGTTTGTGCAATTCGGTTGTGAAGCAAAGAAAAAACCAATCTTTATAGAGCAAAATCTTTGGAAATCAGAACACAATGCTGAAACATGTAAACAAAATGATGAGAAACAGACAAACGAAATGTGGTTACCGTGAAAGATCTACCAATACTTCTTATAAATATGTCTCTTATCATTGTAATTTTAAACATAACTTAATTTTCATTTCATTTGTACATATTTTTATTTTTATGGCGCATTATTAATTATTATTATCTATTGAAAAAATTGTATTATAAAAATGTACATCAATATGCATTATCGAAGCTAGTGAAAAAGGTTGGATATTGCAATAAAGTACCTGAAAACACAAAGCAATATTACTTTTCATTTTTTTATTAAACCGTATTAAATGAACTTTTGAAAATTACAACTTGAGGTCAAGTTTCTAAATAATGTTTTCAAAAGTAATTTATATATTTTCATAATAATATTTGGAATCAAAATATTTGCTGTCGATGGGTCTTCATAAATACATTTACAGTCGTAGCCTAATTAGAGAATAGAATAAAACAAAATAAATTATATTTAGTTTAATTTTTTGAATTGTTTGAAAGTTAGTATATTGTAGCGACACCTACCGCCAGTCTTATAGTTTTTGTATTTAGCCAGGTTAAGAACCACTGAACTATCCATTAACAAAAATAATCCCTAATAATAAATTAGTTGCTCTCAAAATTGAACTTGTAAGTTGTGACCTTTTTAACATTACTAAAGCCATTTTGCATGTTTTATTTTTGCTCACATAATAAGACCTATCAAATTGTAACATCTATACTTTATTGGCAATTTAATTTGTTGCTGATATTATGGTCTTATAGATGGAATTTGCCACATTTGGTTTGTACACTTTTAAATTATATAATGCAGGCAACAACTGAGTGCATCAATATTAAAATGAAAGTCTCTACCACAGAGTTGTTGTGCCTGTACTTATCAAGTATCTCTGAGTGTATGATTGAAGTTTATATGGTATGATGGATTAGGCGTTAAGTGCTGTAGTCATAATCACATGTTAGAAGAAGTCGCTACATTAGATAGTAAACCCATAGTGTGTGTAACAGCTGCTGGATGTAAGCAATTATCTCACTATTGTTACAGGATGTGGGGAAAATGAAGAATTAGCAGAGCATATCCTCTGCCACTGGGAGAGATTGTACCTGACATAACATACTTTGGCAACCTATGTTAAAAGATAATCTTTGAGCTCTACAGGCTTGAATTGGGTAGAGGAATGAGTTGCCAAGGTAGTATGCACAATGGGCCCACTATAAGAGACTTTGGTGCAGATGGATGTACCTGCTACCCTCCTGCCTCAATCTACATCAACAAGGTATTGTATACATGATTATTTCTTGTATGTATCAATGTTATGTATCAATGTGTGAGCAATTAATTCCCTATGTTTATTGATGTAGGATCTGGGGAAGATGAAGAATTAGCAGAGTATATCCTACAACAGGCAGCATATCTGGAGAAAGATTGTACCTGACATGACTTACATCAGCAACCTACACCTCAGCAGAATCCTCAAGCTTTACAGACTTGTGAATTGAGTAGTGAGTTGCCAAGGAGGTTTGCACAATGGGCCACCACAAGGGGCCTCAGTGCAGATATCCATCCTGTTGTTAATCTACAATTGCAAGGTATTGCAATTCAAATTTGTATATTCAATATGTTAAATAAATTTAATATTATAGAATCTGCATGTTTTGCTGTGGTCATCATCACATGTTGGATAAACTAGCAACATTGGACATTCAACACCTGGCGTGTGTAACAACTGCTGGTTACTTGAGGTATTTTATAAACAGTTCATTCCTATATATTCAAAGTGTGAGCAATTATCTCACTTTTGTTATGTAGGGAAGATAAAAAATTAGCAGAGCATGTCCTCTGCCACTGCCCAGCACTAGCAGACAACAGGCAGTGCAACTTGTGAAAGATTCTACAACAAAGCAGAATCTTTGGGCTTGAGACGCTTGTGAATTGCGTAGAGAAGTGAGTTGCCAGGGAGGTATGCACAACAGTCTTTGGTGCAGGTGGATGTCCTTGGCACCCTCCTGCCTTTAATCTACATTTATAAGGTGCATTTCAATATATTTAATACATGAGCAATGAACTCATTATTTTTATTTTTACAGAAAGGTTGTTGTACATTTTATAATGGTTTCCACATGTTGCATTTAATAATGGTACACATCTATTCAACTCATTGTTTTTGAAGAAATATTTCATTATTTATATTGTTACAGATCAAATCACCATTTTAATATTCAAATGGATATTTCTGCAGCAGATTTATTTGGCATCATGGTATCGTATAAATGTTTAGTGTTGTATAGTGTTTATATACATGTGGTGTGGTCTTTAACAATTTGTAGTTGTAGTGTCTTCTGTTAAACCCGTTTCTTTCTTGTTTATTTATCCTTAATATTCATATTTTCTTTAAACTTTGGCTTGTTTTTTTTCTTGGTTATTTTGTATTTGGAACAAACTTTATTCCGCCGTCTATAGTAGGTCCGAGGAGTATTGGGTTATATGGCCATTACACTTAGCCAAGTTTGAAACCACGGGAGTAAAATACCCACTTTATTCCCCTTATATAGTCAGTCCGTAGGAATTTGGTTTTTATGACCAAGCAAATTAGCGGGAGTAAAGCAGGTACTTTATTCCCTCTGCCTATAGTCGGTCCGTCGAGATTTGGTTTTTATGACTACGGCAAAGCACGGGAATAAAGTAGCATCTTTATTCCCTTTGTCTATGGTCAGTCCGCTGAGTATTAGATTTTACGACTAATTGATATTTGCGTGTTCGGATGGTGTAGGGTTGGTTTAATGAATCACAAATACTGAATTTGATGTAAATAACTTTGTGCATACTTTATTGTGAATGTGTATTAACATTCCATTAAGTGTGTAAAATTGTCTTTGCACTTTTTCGAGCCCAAAAAATTGCCGAAAATCAGTACTAAGACTAGATAGAGGCTTTGCTCATTTTCAACGTCCGAAATTGGCCGAAAAATAGTAGCAAGACTATAGTCTAAGCACATTTTCAACGTCCGAAATTGGCCGAAAAATAGTACCAAATATAGAATTTTTGTTTAAATAATTAAGGGAATAATTCTGAATGAAACGCAACAAAAATCAGTCAAAAAGTCCCATTACTTTTTTAGTCACTCAACTTTGAAGAATGTTTCGATTTTCGCGAATTTATCAAAGACTATTATAGTCTTAGTACATTTTTTGCACTTTTTCAACAATTGTTCAGGATTGTTTAGAATTGTTGTTTAAATCATTAAGGGAATAATTCTGAATGAAACGCAACAAAAATCAGTCAAAAAGTCCCATTACTTTTCGTGTTATTCAACTTTGAAG
>JARJDZ010002314.1:0-12440 GCA_030264555.1 Aleochara sp. GC000083 | reverse complement strand
TCGCGGTACACAATTACATGCGGGACGTAGACCTTAAATCCGGGACTGTCCCGCAAAATCAGGGACGGTTGGTCACCCTAGTCTTAACATAAGTCTACATCATTACACAAAACAAAGAGATAAACTTTCTCTTTACTTCTCACACGTAACAAACCAACCAATATCGTATAGGGGTGTAAATATATCGGACGTGCAGCGCACGTGCATAATGATTTACTAATGAAATGCGACGACGTGCATTGTACGTCGTTAGTCAGGCACCCATTTAAAACAACAATTTGCATTATATTTCCACATAAATATACCCCATAAACAGAAATGAGTTGGCACGCCGGTTTTACGGTGCAAATTAAAACTTCCCACTTTCGACCTGAATTAGTTGGCAAAAAATAAGCACTCTCAGTACACGTTTTCATGATAAATTTGACGAAGACTTTTTACTCTTTGACGCAAATCCTTTTTATGCAAATTTTGAACAACGACTTCCTTTGGCAAGCTATTTTCGCAAATTCGCACTTGCCATGAACACAAAGGCATTTTGTATTGCGTATGCATTCTACATATTTATATTTGATCGCGTTAAAAATTAATTAATTGCATGTCATTATCTAACAATCAATCCTGTGATAATTGGTGCATTTTCAATTTACTTATGGAAATGCAATTATACAAAAAGTAAGCTGCAGTATTGTTGTTAATTAAATAGTGTAGCGTATCCACGCTAAGAGATAGGGGGAGCCCGCCGAAATAGTACTCCCAGGGCCCTCACTCGGACACACAATAGCACCCCTGCAACCACCACGGCCACCGCTTCCCGACGCGTTCNTGCATTCTCTATTTAATTAGCCTGCCTTATTATCTTCGTATTTCCTCCATTCAGTTTGATTGTCATGTTTTCTATTATTTTTCTCCGGACAGTGTGTTACATTATTACTGCCAATTGCTGCCAATTATTCATACAATACTTTAAATAGTATAATACACATTCGACAAGAAATTGTTACAAATACAAGTGAAATATTATCAGAGAGCTTCTTTAGTATAACGAAGAATTACTATTACTGATGTGTTTTAAAATATTTGCCTCACGATATCAAAATTTGAAACACTTTCGAGAACAAAACGTCACTTAATTCTCTTGGCGCTTAAATAACTATTTCCCCCGACCGGGAGTTAGAAACCTTATAAAATGGTAGAAAATCAATAAATAATGGACTATTTATTCCCTGGGAATAAAGTATCGTAAACGGAAATCAATAAATGTATTAAACAAAAAATTTCATGACATAGTTTGTACCCAGTTGGTACCCTCCCGCGGGATAATATTAATTTACTAATTGAATAGTTTTCCGCATGGAAATAAGCGTATTTTTCATCAGTTATTAAATTTCGTTCATATTTAAATTGGGGCAATATTTGCAATTTATTATTAATCAATATTACATTTTTCTCTTATATTTAATTAGTTATTAATTCAATGTTAAAATGTAATTGGATTATTTCAAACTAAATTTATTATAAATCATCTTCCTTTCCCTACTTATTTATAAATTTGATGAATTTTTAAGGTTGCATTTTTCAAGTTTATCAACATTTTTTTACTCAGGAACAATATTCCAAATATTTCAACAAACTAATATTTCTTGACAGGAAGGATTAATTCCAAAGAAATTTAATAATTAAATATTTTAAATATTATACAGGGTGTCCAACACCTGTGGCAACAGTTCGTGCCATACGAGCGGACATTTCTATAAATTTCTCCTTCCACGAATATTATCAATGGGTAGAGGGTGGAGACACACCGCACCAATGCGATTTATGAGACTCTTTCTTGGACCCATATCTTTGAATCTCATTACCGGTACTCATAAAATCCTCCTATTTCATGATTTCTATTATCAAATAACTATCATATTTGGTATCATTTTAATCAGATTTTTGTGATTTAATCGATTATGAATAAATCAAAATGTTCCGTTGCAATTTAAAAAAATCATTCATACAAATTAATAACAATGACCCCCTATAGTGTTGGGTTCTTCAATGCATCTCAGGTAAAGCAAAAATGCAAATTTCTGTGCAGTTCTTCGATGGACTCATGTCGTTACATGGTTCATTGAAGCTGTTGTCCACCCCCTGAGCCATAGGCAAGATATTCAAGTGACGTCATTTCCAGTACTCATCAAATCTACAATTTCCATGATTTTTATCACATACCTATCATATTTGGTACCCATTGATATTATTCGTGGAAGGAGAAATTTCTGGAAATGTCCGCTCGTATGGCAACAGTTCGGGTTGGACAGCCTGTATATAGGGAAATATTAGAAATGCCTTATTAAGGAAGTTAATAAACAATCCGGAAAAAGTTAGAAAAAAAGGCAGATGTTGAACTTTTCGTGCCTAAAATCCCAATCTTCAATTCTTCTTGCCACGTTTTTGCCTTCTGGCATGGCTTTTACCCTGCGGTCAACTGTTGTCCTCCAAGAAGCCAAACTGTGCTGCTGTAAAAGTCACGCACTTTCACGTACACCATGCAATATGAGAAAATGGGAAATGTGTGTGGAAAGCTAATCCCCTTTTTTCCGACATGTGCCAACACATACAATAAAGGACAATTTTGGCTCGAATTTAACAAGGATAATGGAAGAAGGTCCGCAAATGAAGGAAGACAAAGTTAGCACGATGCGAAGCAGAAAAGAAAAATTATTCTACATTATTCATTATGAAAGCCTTACTACGTTAATTTAAGATCAGAAGGGTGTAGTAGTTTTCTCCAAGGGATGAAAAATTCCGGGACTTTAATTGAGTGAAAATCAGTAAGTTCACATCACAAGTAAACATTTGATAAATAGACCTGAAAAGTATCCTCAAGTGAAACGCTCTTATTTGTCATCTTTTGCCAGGATAGAAAGCTTTCATAAAAACAGGAGCTCAAGTTCTCCAATAAGTGGATTTCGTTTTAAACGAGTACACAATACAGGAAAATAACTTTGTGGCCTCACAGACCAATTTATATATTCCGTGCATGCTATACGGATATTAGAAAATGGGGATGCGTGAAACATAAATTCTAAACAAAGTTTGGATTTCCACAGCGCACCAGGTACTGGTTCCAGCACATACACTAATAGCAGGTGGCATTACTCCCCATGGCTTGCCGCAAAATGATGAAGAGTATAATTGATGCAATTTCTCAGGACTCCAAGTTTCTAAGTACAAAATTTCAAACTTCTTCAAAGTTTTTTCTTGTAAATTTTTTCAATTATAATTAAACTTACTCAACGCACAATAAGCTATTTTTTCATAATTCAAAGATTTTGATATACTTTGGAAATGGGTTCAAAATTTCAGTTTCATTATGGAGTGGTTTAAAAATGGGAGGAAAACGTGTTGACACAAAATACCTAGATAAGTGCTGTTGGTTAACACCCAAAAAATCTTAAGCGGATCCACCATCACCGCAGATCACTTATGAAGCGCGCACATCGCCAGGAGCTGGCGGATTTTCGAGAGGACGCAACGTTGCAGACCGCTTCATGGGGCGCACTGGTCGCGATGCGAACGTACCGAATGAATGTTGCCCGCTAACAAAATGCGAGCTGCCTCCAATTCCTCCACCGTCAACGGTGCGCGCAGCTGCCCCCTCCTAGACCTAACAGGATCATTCCTAGACCCCCCTTCCGCCCCGAAAAAAAATCAGTGGTTTTACCAAGAACGAATATACATAACGAAACTGAAAGATATGTTGAATGTATGAAATATGTATGTATGAAATAATTGTTTTTATCTTACTGGAGCGTATAATGTTGCATTTTCTATGCGTGCTATTGTTACTAAGGTATCAAGTTTTTAAGGTTTGGCAAACATAATCATAATGTGCCCGCTCAAACGAAATTTTAACGATTTAATTGTCACATTTGAAATGTCATATCAAAAATTGTGGAAGTAATTTTGGATTTTGTGGCTTCTTGGAACATTGTATCAACTTTTCTCCAGCAAGATAAAATGTCGTATATTACACGTGTGGGATATGCCATAATAAACTCGAGAAATTTGTGTATCACTCGTGTTATCGCACTCGTGCTTCGAATCTTCACTCATTTATAATTTTTTATTTCTCACACTTATAATATAATCTACTATTATCTTACTGGAGCGTATAATGTTGCATTTCCTATGCTTTTTTTTAGTGACAAAAATTCAACATTTTTCACTTGTCAAATCAGTGATGTACATTTTTCTACAAGTGGAAAAAATGAAACCTCTTTTTTCTACAAGTGGGAGAAATGAATGACATCTCACAAAATAAAGTGCTATTGTTACTAATGTATCAAGATTTGAAGGCTTGGCAAACATAATCATAATGTGCCAGCTCAAGCGAAATTCTAACGATTTAATTGTGACATTTGAAATGTCATATCAAAAATTGTGGAAGTAATTTTCGATTTTGTGGCTTCTTGAAACATTGTATCAACTTTTCTCCAGTAAGATAAAATGTCGTATATTATTCGTGTGTGAAATGCCATAATAAACTCGTGAAATTTGTGTATCACTCGTGCTATCGCACTCGTAATTCAAATCTTTCACTCATTTATAATTTTGCATTTCTTACACTTATAATATAATCTACTATTATCTTACTGGAGCGTATAATGTTGCATTTCCTATGCTTGTTTTTAGTAACAAAAATTGAATATTTTTCACTTGTCAAATCAGTGACATACATTTTTCTACAAGTGGAGAAAATGAATAACTTTTTTTTCTAAAAGTGGGAGAAATGATTGACATCACACAAACTAAAGGGCTATTGTTACTAAGGTATCAAGATTTTAAGGTTTGACAAACGTAATCATAATAGGCCAGCTCAAACGAAATTCTGAAATTAGAAATGTCATATTAAAAATTGAGGAAATAATTTTGAATTTTGTTACTTTTTAACATTGCATCAACTTTTTTTCAGAAAAATAAAATGTCGTATATTACAAGTGTGCGAAATGCCATAATAAACTCGTGACATTTGTGTATCACTCATTATAATTTTGCATGTCTCACACTATTCTTCATCAGCAATTTCCCGCGTTAATATGATGAATTTCCTCAGAAGCTCGAATTGGGTGGTAAACGGGAAGGGAAATAAATTTGGCACAATATTTGCTCAAAAGTTAATGAATCGCTCGATGCGATGCGTGATATTTATATGTATACCTAACCGATGAAAACCGTATCAAACCACACTTCTTTGCCCTGCCCCGCAAGAGGCACTTTGTTGTTGGAGGAGTTCTCGATGAAGTTCTAAGTGTTCATAGAATATGCTAAATCAGCTATGATAAACATGTTCAGAGTAAAGTGAAATATCATTTAGGGAGAAAAACAATGTTTTAATTGTATATTCTTTGATGCTTGAAAGTTAGGGATAATGCGAAAAGACAAAATAAAAATTTAAAATTTTCATAGAATTGTTCTCTAAATATATTTTGTTTTAGTTCAAGTTACGATAGGAAGAAGCAATGATAAATTTCAAAATATAAATATTCTCTTTAAGGACATACAAACATTTTCTAATTAAAATTAAAAAATTCTTTAAGACGATATTTAATAAAGATCTGGGCTCGTTTATATTAATTTAGTTATAGAAATGTAATCCTTGTGAATTTTGGAAAAATAGAAGAAAGGCTGAGTAACTTCAATGATATTTTTCAATCTGACGAACAAACTTCTTAAAAGGAATTCATTCCTTATTAAACGTAAATACGCAGTAAAAGGATTCGATTAACAAAAAACTAACAGGATTTCCAAAGAAAAACTTGTTGCTCTTTTCAAGAACCTATTAATTTTCAGTCTAAGCTCATTTAATTTTATTGTATTAGCAGAGGAATCGAATATTCAAATTAAAAAAACTAATTGAAGGTTAAATGTTTAAGGAGAACCTAAACTTTATAATATCTTTTTTAGAATTATTTACGAAAATAAAATAAATAAAAGCTAACCATACTACGCCTCAAAATAATTATACAACCAATTCTCCTCCCTGAAGTAAATTCCAACTGTAAAGTACTCCTTGTCCTTCATTCACCTCTCTCTCGTTGTTACCAGTTCTCAACTTTGAACGCAGAAGTAAAGCGAAAGAAAAAACCATGAACCCGGACGCGTTTTTTGAAAACATTAATGTGTTTAAAAAGGGTGCAGGAGGTTCATGTTGTTGGTCAACCATTCAGGGCAATGGAGCAGGTTCATTGGAATCATCGAGAAATAAGACGAAAAGGAAACAACCCTCATGGTAGTTGTCTATCTTGGGGTCGAGTCAGGAAATGGTTATACTTTCTCGAATGGTCAGTCGCTTATCGTGTTTTAACAGGCGATTGAGTCGCGAATGAGGCGATTAGTCAAAGTTGCTCATACAGCTCTCCCTCGGGTCGCTTTCCACCGCCCCCTCCTTCTTCAGCGTCGACGAGGTGAATCCCAATGGAGGAATCGAATCAGGGTGCTTCCTGACCTCCGTAAAGAATACTTCAGTGAGTGCGTTTTATGGACTTTATTCCAGAGGTGGTTAAAATTTCCGAATTAGGATGGAAAAAGGGTTTCAAGAGAATGGCTGAGAATGCCTGAAGTTTTATTGCTTTGGGGGTGGTTTATGTCTTGTTATTTGGATACACTGTTACCCTGACATCAAACATGGTTTTCGATTATACATTATAAGTTTTAGTTAGTTTATTTTCTGAGAAATCCTGTAATAATTAAAGAAGAAAAAAAGTAAAGAGGAAAGTTTCTCAGAGAGATTTCCTAGAGGACCTACAATCATTTTCAATTAACTTCAACTCTAATCAAAACCAACGGGAAGGCAATTGTTCATGACTTCATACACCATTCTGAATACACCAAATTATATAATATTAATGAACAAAGGCAAATGTGAACAACAATTGCAAAACTCGAGGCTAACTCGACAATCTATCAACAAAATGGCGAAGCACGCACTCGGAAGTTCTCAGAATTTCAGAAAAATTTATTACTTGAAAAATGGTTGGTAATATTTATTTATTCAGACAACACTAGTGAGACAGCCCAATTGTTGTTCACATGCGTCAAATAAGTTCTCGGACACTTATCCCAGCTTGGAGCTGCGATAAATTTAGCGAGAGATTTATCGGACTATCGACGCAATGAAACGTTTCAGAAACCCATTTATGGGGTTATGAGTCAAATAACGGTATTAGTTAGATAAAATCGCTTTCAGATACCGGTCATAAGTGACATTCAATCCACATTACCGCGAAAATATATACCCCTATTCCCACATTCCCCACAGTTTTCCTTCATTGCAATCAAGATACATACAACAAGTTGTCACCCACCCTCATGAGCAACTTTTCAGGGAATATCTTGAATGTATGCTCTGCATGCAACAGTTAGAAATACAGAAAAGCAGGGAGCATATAAATAGAAACGTTGTTTCGGTACACTCTCCTTACTCTCCTTCCGCGTTCTATCAGTAGGTAATAAATATTGAAGTAAAAAAATGATGCACTGAGCTGAAGGGAAGATCCTGAAGGAAGCAAGAGGTGCAAGGAGTTGCCGCTTTACATTCCATGCCAAAAGCAACAACAAAGCACAATTAATTTCACTAAATGGGTTCTCATTCGGGATGATAATGGGAGGGTTTCCGGAATGGGGTGCTATCTTTCATCGCTTAAATGCAAAATTGTTCGTAGTTTGAAGAATACTTCATGATTGTTTATGGTCCCGGATAATTTGTCTTCCTAATATTTCACCTTCTACTCAAACCTCCAGGAAAATATATTCCAGAATTGCTGAAAAGCAGTTGTCATACATTTTGATTTTTTTATGACATATATCAATTCCGAGTGCATCCATGCATCCATAGACGTGCAGGTGGCGTGCATAATGTGATAACGAAAAAATAAAGAAAGTTTGCATCGGTTTCATATATCCGATCTGATATATCCCATTATCTTCTACTTTCTACCCATGTATAATCTGGTGCAATGTCTTCTGGGAATGGCGTGTTCAAAAACTCTCAATCTGCACATTCAATAGTTAGGATAAGTATAATGCAGAAAAATGTCTCTAAATTAATTATTGTTGCGCGAAATTAATGACCCTGCAATGAGCAATTAAGTATTCGACGAATTTCCAACAACTACTAACATTTAAAATTTAGTGCAGAAATGTGGAGCATTTGAATTAACTATAAAAATATCGATGTAATGGAGAAACAAATAACAAAATGAAAATCAAGGCAACAAAATCTCATGAAAAGACAAACATTTATCTGATAAAATGAGAAATACTCGTGCGATTATGGTTGATATTTTTTTTTTTTCGAATATTATTCATGTTGTTCCCATATATATAATACTATTATTGCGTATACCGTAGAAAAAATTCCCCGAAGAAAGCTAGACAGAACATATGATTTTTTGTTCTTGTACGTACCGCGAATTTCGTTATTTGATCGGTTCTGGCCATTTTGACGAGTGTCATTTCAGTTTTCTGAGGAATTTGGACAGTTCTGACCATGATAGAAATCTTTGAGAATGTAGGTATGGAGTGTGAATTAATACATTCACGCCCTATGTTATAGCGATGCGACTGAAATAGATGTATTTGTTGTCTCTCCTATCACTGCTCTGCTATCAATCAGTAAGACGTATGCGCGGTGTAGTTAGGTGCTATTTTTTCTTTTTAAAATTAATATATAAATATGTATATTTGACAAATCAACATTCGTTTCTATGAGCACTCAGTCGTAAAATAGTTCAAACATTGATATGTAAAAATAACCTGGTTTTCCTTTCTTTATAGAAATCCAGAATGAACCATGCAGCGCCCTGTAACACAACCAGGACAACGATCAATATCTACGCTCCTTGCAGGATCTCTATCCTGACTGCAATGTCATGATGCTAGGTGGCGCTAACAACTCCATTTCAATAATATCCTTGTACCCTTGTATCCTTGTACTAATATCACGTTATTCGTGTAATAATTTTCAATATAAGATTCAATACGCACGTTTTTGAGAGGATAGAAGATTAGCAAAAAAAGTTAAATATAATTGAATTGACAGGATTACGCTCCATAATATAATATCAACGTGAGCCTCAAAAAAATTCAATTTATTATTAAGAATAATATGCATACTGAACCCGATTCAGCATGGACGACCTTACTAAATTTCGTAAACGATGCGTCGAACAGGAAAGTACCATTCAATGTGATGCACCCGTTTCACTATTACCAGTAGAGTTATCCTTCGTTAATCTAAATGTTTTATGACTTAATGGCGGTGATAGTGGTGAAATGAATCAAAGAGTTGTTGATTGGGATTTCTGAATTTAATTGAATCTTTTCTTAATTGGAGAATAGATTACATGAAATTTTGGTCCTTTTAACGTTAATTAAAGTTCATTTCAGGTGTGACTACATTTAATTTTATTTCTGTTTAGAAATTGGAGAAGGAATTTATTTGGAGTTTTAGTGATGGCTTTGAAAATGACCGGCATTAAAGTTTGTATTTCTTTTGGAACAGAAAACCATTGGAAATCTTATAAATAAATTTGCGGTAACCTGATACAAATTAGTTTTCTCTTAGGAAGCTTCATACTAAACTTGAACCAATGAAAAAATAACCTCAGAGTCTAACAACACAACTGAAAAGTTAACAATAAACATCGGAAACGTGCAAATTGGCAAAACTAACATAGCCGTAAATATAAAGGAGACCTCCTGGATGATAAAAACCACCATGAAGAAAATCCATCAAGACAAGATATTCCTTTTCACATGAATACTTTCTGTAATCAGCTAAGTAATAAGAAAATCACGACGAAACATACAGAACGAAGTAAATTCGGCATCGGGTTCATCGTCTGCCTTTGCATTTTAATATTCCAGGAAACGTAATTTCTTTTTTATTTGTACGAAAAGATCTTTTGCGACCAAACCCATAATAAGATGGTGCATCGCATACGAATGTTGCTCGATGTCCCTTCTTTGAGTGTGTTTTTTTCTTTCGCGATGAGGATATTTTTCCCGCCTTCCATCACCAATGACTAATTGTAAGTGCTTTCGGAAATGCGCACCTATTGACTTCCTACATCTGCATATGCTTGTCTATTTGATCGGTGACGTTCTGAATATGGTGAATGCAAAACGGTGAAAGGTAAAGTTAAATGGAAAGTGTATTGTATTCATTGAAATGTTTTCTTTTAATATAATAAAGAAAGCGAGCTTATTCATATATTTGAATAAGAAATGATGAGGGCGAGTTTTGGCGTATTTGCGAAAAGCTGGCTGAAGAAGCGTGGATGGATAATGTGAATATTTCTTCATCATTGATGGTGGGCTTCAAGAGTCGCTTCGGTCGCTTATACCTATTCGCTTAGGTAATTGCAAACATATGTATACGCAAATTCAATTCAATCTCGTTTGGGTATTGTTCACAAAATTGAATTTTTGGTTTTACCCATTCAGGCTGTCTCAGCTATCGTGTCCACCCCCTACAATTTATTGATAAAATTACATGTGATACATCAAATCGATCCAGAATTTTATCCTCCTTCGAATGGAGTAAACAAATATGAGGTGTTCAATTTAAAAAAACAAAACTTTGGTCCGTATCTTTTTTGTGTGTTATTTTTTTTGTTTTTCTGAGGGAATATTATAAAACTAGAGATAAATATCTATAAGTATGCCAAATTTCATGAAGAAATTCTGAAAAATGAAGGAAATAAAATGGGTCGACACAATAGCTGAAACAGCCTGTATAATAAACGCAACAAAATTCAAGGCATTTCTTAAAGGACAATATTTTTGAATTTAAATTCTCATTATTCCCTTCTCGATAAAATCCATAGGGCGAGGTGCGCGTTTTTACGCAAATTTATTTCACTCACTCCCATATAGTTGGAATGAGAACGAGAATCGCGTTGTGGCGTACACACTTTTTCACGCCAAATGCGTATCTTTTTCCATTGTGTCGGGCTGGGGTTTTGGGTCCCAAACAGACCCCACCCTTCAGGCAGTGAGTGTGTTTGCGTAAAAGCTCGCACTTCTAATGTCGCTCATAGAGAACCTTTTCATACCAGTTTGCAGAAATTTTGCACTGAAATGAAGTCATTAACTACTGCTTTAATTTGCTCAAACAAACCTTCTTTTAACACGTTAGCGAACCCACTTTTGCCGTATCCGTTGAATTCCTCATCGGCTCGTAGAAACTCGGCCCGCATTTGGATTTCACCCCAACCGCATTATCCACTATGTGCAAGCAAATGCAACAATTGCCACCGCGGCCAACTTGATACCATTATCTCTATTCATTTGCGCAACTGAAAATTGCAATAAAGGCTGTAAAACATCCGGGACATTCGCGCGCGAGTATCCATTTAATTCGTAAACGTGTTAGAACTCAATTCTATTCCGCACTAATTATGCATTTATTTGCTGCGTGCTACGAATCGTGGGTGGTTTGCATGGGTGGATGCAGACCAAATGCACAATAATTAAATCAAACCGGTCAATTCTGCCGAAACAACTGCAGCATGCACAAATAGGGCATAGTGGCCCAAAGTGGAAATGTAGGTTAAGTTGAGAGAGCAGCACGTAAAACCCATCACGTAATGTGCGCCCAAAAGCAAATTAGATGCATTTAATTAAGATGTTCGTGCCGAGATGTACAATTGAACGAGAGGTTTCGGTTTCGAATGGTTCTACTTGATTCTATTCCACATGTATGATATGTAGAGAGAGATAGAGAGAGAGAATAGTGAATGCTTCTATTTAGATTTTGCTGCTTAGTTGCCTTCATTCATCCCGTCAAGTTTCAAGCTTATTGACTTCCAAGCTCTGCAACAAGAGACGAGAAGCTTGATGCTGGGCTCAAGGAATCCCTTTGGTGGTGGTCTCAAATTTGGCTGCCTCTGTACCAATACCAGCGTGTTTGTTTATTAAATGTGTAAACACGAAACATTCATTTGTTGTCTGCCCTATGATAATTAGACAGATACGTGCTTTATGATTAGGTCTAAACGCTTCGAGAATAGAAGACCTCCGCAGAACCCTTCACAACAGACTTCAAAAATGTACCAGGGTTCATCAACAAATTTCCTTTCAAATTTACGTGATGTGATGAATTTCTATTCAGCAATCAATTGCTCCAAGTGAAGAAAAAGGTGGGTAATTTCATTAGGGACTTCTTGAGTTAACAAGGATTTTGGGGTTCTACGTCAAAACGACGTATCAAAGACGTCGAACGCCAAAACGGCGCGGGAATATGGTCGCAGTCAAAACGCAGTCAACGCATTTGACAAAACGACGCAAGAATATAACGACGCATGCACATAACGACGCAAGTAAATAATATCGTATGAATATTTAGACGTTTGTAAAAACGACGTATATACAAAAACGACGCA